>JBBPCY010049459.1:0-13066 GCA_037974405.1 Brachyalestes nurse
TATATATACACTGTTCAGGGGTGTTGGACAATTTCTATAAACTGTCTCTATAAACTGAAGCAACAA
Organism: Brachyalestes nurse; assembly: GCA_037974405.1. NCBI lineage: Eukaryota > Metazoa > Chordata > Actinopteri > Characiformes > Alestidae > Brachyalestes > Brachyalestes nurse. The sequence goes on from JBBPCY010049459.1 coordinate 67, forward strand.
AAAGAGCTGCACCTTAAGGGCCCAGAATGTGATTAACGATAAAGGATAAATATAGCAATAAAAGTTTTCTTTAGTTACTTTTGGAATCAGTTCATTGTTTTTGCTTTTACAAAATCCTTGACCTTAACACCTTTGTAGAGTTTATTTGAAAAAATTGGAAAAGGCCCTTTAGTCTAAAGCATTTCTTGACAGACTGATTGTGTTTTTGTTTCTTTATTTTACACTAAATTATTTTATCTAATCAACAGTGTTACTGTCTTAAAGTCAGATTTTCTGTTCATCCCTGAATTAAGAATTGTAACAGGCATGCATCAGTATTGTCAAACCACAATAAACTACCTTAATTATTAAATTAACAAAAGTTTAACCAAATCAGCTGAATAGCTGTGATGAAAAGCGCTTCTCATGTCCCGAGGTCAGCGCATGTGTCTAGGCTGGTCAAGCCGCAGACATCTGTGGTCCAGATGCTGATCTTGCCAACAGAAATTGGGAGGATGCTGATACGTGTAGTTATCTGCTGCCTAGGGAAGAAACAGTCAGCATCTATAACTCTGCGGTAAAAATAAATATTATATATGTAACTTAATTTAAAAAGTAATAAATAATTCACAATAAAATACACAGACAAAAACATTTATCATATTTCAAACAATTCTTTAGACTGGAGGGTCTTTTTAAACAATGTGACCTCAGATGACCTCAAGATGCAATCCAAAAACATTTTTTTTCTGCAAATGATTTGTTTTACTAATTCCCCCCAGTCCACTCTACCCAAAGAATGCCAAGATTGAGTCCAATATCTCTGTAAAAACTCTCTACAATAACTGCCTGTTGCTGTAAGCAAATGCATAACACAATTACAAAAACTAAACATCAAGTGATATAACTGTTATATTATATAAAAATATAACAGTGAATGTATATTTGCTTTTGCTCAAAGCATGTGCACGTCACTCACCATGCACTTTCACACCAGGCGACATCAGACTACAGTCATTAACATCACAAGGGCAAATACTAAATCTAACACATATCTGTGTTAACTAGTTAACATGCTAAACACCAAAGTAATAAAAACAAGCAATAAATCTGTATTTTTGTTGTCAGTTACAGCACATCTAAGTCCTGCACTCTGTCTGCAGAGAGTCCTGGGTGCGCACTAACATCACAGTTAGATTCACTAAATCTATGACATATCTGTCTAATAAAACACTAAACACCAAGCCACCAATCCTGTGGTGACATGCTGTCTGAGGAGAAATTCTACACATTTCCTCTACAGCTTATGGGTACAAATGTTTTGGGTGATTTATAACATGGGCAAAATCCAGCTATGGTTTCCTACAACTGTCTGTAGAGACAACCTTCACAATAACACTATGCTCCAGGTTTGCAGATCAAAAAATCTTGTGAGAACTTGGGGGAGCCATTAACACTCAAGTGGTCTTCACAGTAGTGCAGGAGCTAGAGAGTACAAATACACACTTTTTCACAAACATTGAAAAATTATGTACCTTATTTTTATTAACATTTTTAGCCATTTAGCCCAATTTACGCATGTGTGCATAGACTGGCTCTAAGAAGATGACCTCACATCTAACATTGACTTTAGACGATTTGTTTTGTTTGCATGAAAATGGAGGGAAAGCTGTTAACAGGGTGTCTGTTTATATACCGAGATCTCCATAAAAATTGTGGAATGTTATAATAATGACAATGACAACAAAAGGTTAGTAAAGTGAAATCGTTTTTCTGAAATATTAGGTTAGCATAATCTCACTGTAAACTAAGCTATCAGCAATTCACTTATTTTGTCTTTTAATGATAAAAGTTGTCTACGTTGACTAAGCACTGGTTTATACTGACTCCATCATGCAGTCCTGTCTAATTCCATCCTAAAATCCTTTGATTAGATGGTATGAATCAAGTTTAACAAAATCGTTTTTTACAGTGACCTTAAGAAACAGAGCAACAACAGGAAATCAATTCAGAAAGAAAAACCACAAAAAAAAAAAATCAATGGAATAAATCAAGAAAACAAACCAAGTAATAAACAAATATATTTTCAGAAAGAAAACAAAAGTAGTATGCTACTTGTAATATTCTCCCTGTTTTTTTCCTGTTTTTGTTTTGTTGTAATGTTTTGTCTTCTGACTGGTTTCTTGTCTGTTGTTGTTAACATTCTTCATTTGCTTTTGTTTGTGAGTCTGTTTTGGTTTTAGCCCAGTCCCTGTCACGCACACGGGTCACGTGACGCACAAGAGGAACTGGAAATGAGCGCGTCACATGGTATAAAAACCCAGGTATGGCGGTAGCCATTGCTCAACCATTGAGTCTTTATCTTTGTTTCCTACCTGTGACCCTCATCTTTCCAGAAATGTGAGTACTCCGGTCTTTACCTTTCTCTGTGTATGAATGAGAATGCGGATTCCCGCGGGAATCTCTACTCTTTACGAGAACGTTCTCATAACAAAACGCGTGGACCACCTACTCTCTCCACGAGACTCCACGATTGGGTTCATCCTCCACACTACACTGTAATGGCTGGTACTTCATCCTGAAAGAATGGTTGAGCCCCATGGCGTGAATCCAGTGGAGTTTGCAGCTCTGTGTGATACTGATGCACAACAGGCTGCTGTGATTGCAAGGTTGGAATGAGATGTGTTGGGCTTGGGGCAGGCTCTTCACGTGTTCTTTGGGGCTCGAGCTGAGCTTGCTCAATGGGGCGCCACTTTTGAGAACACCTTGCATGATCAGGCTGTTGAGCAGGCAGCACCACAAACTGACCCCGAGCCTCCCTCTCCTCGCCTCTTCTTCAACTCATTAAAGAACCCAAGATGTCACTGCCAGATAAGTGGACCGTGGGGATGGGAAGTGTTATGTCTTCTGGACGAAAATGAACATGATTTTCGAGTTTCAGCCTGACAGGTGTGACTGGAGCCACATCGCATTTCTCGTGGGCCACTGTGGTCTTGAGGTTGGATTTGGACATCGTGCACTCTTACCCAGAGTTTAGCTGCCCCCTTAAGGCCACAGTCCAGCATCCTGATAGTGAGGTGGAAATTGACTCCAAGCTCTACCACCTACGTCAAGACGAGGGGCTAATGAGCCAATAGGCAGGCAAATTCCAGACACTGGCCGTAAAGACCAACTCGGGGGATGTCACACTCCGGACTCCCTTTTATGAGAGCTTGGCTCCTCGTTTAAAGGATGAACTTGCCAGATGGGAACTCCCTATCACCACTGATGGCCTTACCCAGCTTTGTTTCCGGATCGATCAGAGGATAACTCTCACAATTGACAACCACTATGAACAATCCAACAATCCAATCCAATTCTTAGTAACTACACTCACCTCTCCTCCACTACTCATGTTCTGGACCCAACAACCGATTCTCCAGTGGGGTCCGACTTGTCAGGACCTTTGTCTCAAGGTGAAGGCCGGGACGTGTTCTGGGGAGTCTGAGGCCTCCTCATTAGCCATATGATGTATTCCCTCTCCATGAAAGAACAGGGGGCCATGGAGGATTATATCAATGAAGGGTTGCACCAGGGGACAATTTGGTCCTCAGCCCAGGTGTTTCTCATTTGTTTAGTTAGTATAGTCTCATTAGTATAATTAGTATAATTCTTAGAGAAAGCAGGAAAAATGGGCAAAATTAGTGACTTTGACAAGGACCAAATTGTGATGGCTAGACAACAGGGTCAGAACATCTCCAAAACAGCAGCTCTTGTGGGGTGTTTCCAGTGGTTATGTGGTTAATGTCTACCAAAACACTGATTCACCAGGACTGGAAAAAGTGACCCCTTATCTCAAATGAAAAGCAAGCATTCTTTTAGTGAAGCCATGTTAAATGCATTTAGTCTGACCACCTAAATTAGCCTACTGGACATCCCATTCCACACCATCAGAATTAATATGAAAATAAATATCCTGCTCTTGCAAATATAACAGGTACCCCTTTTCTTTCCTCAAGATTTTAGAGCATATCTATGGGAACATGTGCCTATTCTATATAATAGGTGTGAGTTTGTGCTCTCAGCATTTGTGATATTTTACAAGAAGGCTTGGCTAGCAATCTGTGTTCCATTTTGTTTTAAAAGTGTACAGTTGAGCGGAGGTCAGGGCTCTATGCAGGCCACTGGATACTTAACATGTTTTTATTGACCTAGCTTTGTGCACACGGTCATGCTGGAACAGGAACAGGCTGCCACAAATGTAAACTTTCTTTGTATGCTGTAGCATCATTATCCCACCTCCGCCGAACTTTACTGTGCATTCAATTAGGTAGTTTTCTCCTGGTATCCACCCAGATTAATCCAACAGACTGCCAGATACTGAAATTTGTTTCACCACTCCAGCTGCACTGGGTATTGTCCATAGTGATCTTAGACTTGTGTGCAGCTGCTCAGCCTTGGAAAGCCATTTCATTATACTCCTCATGAACAGTTAATGTGCTGATGTCGCATATGTTCAACATTGCTACAGCACTTTATAGCCCACTTTATAACTTTAGGTGGTCTTTAGCTAAGCTATCATTGTACATAGACATTTCTGTTTCACAATACCAGCACTTAGTTGACTGGGGCAGATTTAACAGGGCAGAAATTTCACATCATATTCTATACTGTCCTACTTTCCTTAATTTCTCACATTCTACAAGCTAGCTTTGCTAAATTAGCAAAGCTGCCTAGCATGTGGAATGACATAGCTTTCTGGTCATTTTTCAGGTAAAATCATCAAGAATTAGACTAGAACTTTGTGATAATTCTGCAGTTCTATCATAAAGTAGCATCAGTGCCTGACCTCAAAAATGTGCTACAAAATGAATGGGCACAAATTCCTGCAGAAACACTCCAAAATCTCGTGGAAACCCTTCCAAGAAGAGTGGAAGCTGTTAAAGCCGCAATGAGGTTACCAACTCCCTGTTGGTGTAATGGTCATGTGTCCCAATACTTTTGTCCGTGTAGTGTATCTATTGTATAAAACAGGCACCTCCATACACAAACACAGACAGAGCAAAACACTGGTGTCATCAAGCTTACAGGCTGGTAACCCCTGGTCTTCATCATGTAGGCCAGGGGTAACAAACTGAGGTCATGTTCATCAAAATCAGTTACAATTTATTGATTTTATTACTCAAGTTCACCTGTTTTAGCTTAGCAAGTAATGTTTTGTTGAGTTTAGAGCAGGGCAACCACCCATTTGTGCTGGGCAGCATATCACCACCCCTGATGCAGAGTAACCCTAATCACTTATAACTTGTCCTTACTGCTGGAGGCTAGTTCTTCCTACACCCTGTAATGTTTTCTAGAAATATTTCCAAACTGTAACTGTGGAAGTAACACCTGATATCACATGTACACCACAAGCACCCCACACACATACACAGTGCATAAAAAAAACCTGAGTGGTTACACAGCTCACACCCTTATTACATTACAAATCTATCACACCACAAATATCTTTATCATCTTCAAACATATATATGCAGATGACACATACTGTGTACAAACTGTGTGATTTTGTGTTCTCAATGTATAATTTAAAGCACAGTTTTGTTGTTTTTTTAAACATGTTTAAATGATACTCCAGTTTCAATCCACATATGTGGGATTATTGTTATATAAAGGCTTAGATTCCAGACAGGCGTTTTCTTTATTTCGATTGCACATTCTTTGGTCTGTAGCTTCCAAGTTGTGTTACCATAAAGTCTCACGATGTCCAAGTCTGAGGACCACTTGGTAGACATAGGAGAAAAGGTTGTACAACTGCCCAGTAATGGACTAGGAAACAGGAAGTTCATCAAGCATCTCAAGCTGTTCTAAACAGCATACATGTCTTTTTCTATTATATGCACCTGTTTGTTTACAGAACACACAATACACAAACAACATCTTTCATGGTTTTATTTGTTACACAATGCCAGAGCAAAAGGCCGAAACATGCCAGTGAAGAATAAAAATAACTTCACAGCATTTATTCCTGACACTGCAGTTATTTAAGGGGAAAATATGGCTCTGATGCAGCTGTCTCTCTCTGTCTATACTCAGCACTCTGTGGTTTAACACCATGTCCCACCCACAGGACAGATAACACATCAACCCAATCAACACCGAATGCATTTGCAGACTGGAGCTCACTGGAGGACAGCAGACATTACCAAAGCTGCAATACACATAGCAGTCATAATCCTCTACACGGTAGTTATAAAACATCAGCCCTAGGGCCTCTCTTGGCCAGCATAAGAATGGCTTGTTAATTTGTTCATGAGTTGAATCAGATGAGCCATCTGAGACAAAGCACAAAAAACAACAAAATACACAGGGACTGGGACAGGGAACCCCTTTTGTATTAGAAACATAGAAGCTCCATATATATTAAAAAAAAAACCCACATCCTTACTGCCAATTCCACTGTATGACTGACAAGTCATTATTATGCTGATTTTGCTTGTGATATTTAACAGCACAGCACTCCTAGCCATTTTTTGTAATTAAACATGTAAGTAAATGCATCAACACATTCTTTCAACGTTTAGCTAAATGCATATTACTTGACTATTTCTGCAGTCATATACAGTCAGTCCACCCCCCACATACAGAACAATAAAGCATTCAAGTGCCTTACTTATTCATCACTGGGATTCAAAGTTTCCTAATCGAAAAGATGACTCAATACAACTTTCACGTCTTTTACGCAGACTTCACCATCAGGCTCAACTTGTCTCTGGCTGCCAGGCTGCATAAACTTGTTGATTCCTGGAACAGATTTCATTCTCTTTTGGAAAGCCTGTTAATAAAAGAGATAAATAAAAGAGAGATCTACAAAGTTGAAGTATTTAAATGACTGGCTGTAAGGAAAGAGCTTGCTTGTTTTGATCAACTAAAAGTGACCACCTGTTACCAACATCCCTCAACCTGAAACGGTATAAACAGGTCTATGGAATGTAGGTACTGGTTAGGACTGTTGATTTGGGGTGGGATAGAGGCAGACAACTTATAGAAACAGAATTCATAGGCCACCTTTTAGGCTACACCATGCAGCAACCTTTTAGGATATTTGAGTGTTAGAACTTTCTGTATAATTACTTTATATAAAAAGAAGTAAAGGACGTCATTCAGAGTGGTCTGATGTGAAGTGCTGTGTTTTAAAGACATTTACATACTCAGAAATGTTCACACTGGTAGTGATAGGAAACAGACACATGAGGGTTTAATGTAGTGGTTCCCAATCCAGTCCTGGTGACCCCTGTTTTTGTCCTTTGTTCTATTGAGGACACATTCAACTTATTAATAATTAACTATTTGTGCTCTCAAAAGTTGTGTACAATAAGGAAAAACAAAAATATGCAAAGCACAGGGTCACCAGGGCTACAACTGGGAATTTTTAGTTAAAAAACTCTCCCACAGAAAGTTTTACTTAATGTTGCCCTGAATAACCTGGCTGAGACTTTTACTGTTTTACTGTATTTATGAAACCAAGAAAGTGTATTTAAAAATGTATTTTAAAACAGATTCATCAAGACCCCTGGTCTATACAAAATTGAGTCTGCACGTTTCACATCAAACCACTATGAATTACTTTGTTTACACCCCAAATCTCATATTTCACTATGAATAGCATGCAAACTGGTCTACACTAAAGGTGCAGCTCACCTGGATATTAGGAAAGGTTGAAAGTATAGCAGGGTAAGTTTCTTGCAGCATCAGAATGGCTTCAAACAAACTCACATCGGCACAGCTCAGCTGGTTACCCACAAGGAAATCAGAACCTGCAAGAGCCTGAACGGCCACAGCACACACATTCATTTAAACAGCAAAAGGAGATACAGTTCTTCAGGAGGAGATACAAATAGGAAAGGCTTAATTCACAATAATCCCTTCTATAGAAAAGGGTATATAGTAAGAAGTTCTCACCTTTTCAAAAGCTGGAAAAGAACGGACTTTGACTTTGCACTCCAAATCATCCAGTTCCTTCTGCTTTTTCTCTGGTGGTACAAAGGGCAGCATCATGGCAATGTCCACCAGGTCCCGAGCACCTTCAGCATACATATCAATCCTTGAAAGAAAAGAAAAAAAGAAAAGAACATTACATTAGTCTGTGTGGTTTCAGGCAGGCCTACTAGTGATTCCCTGAGAAGTACCCACTCACATAAATCGCTCTTTAAGATCCTTGCCATAGAGGTTGTATTTCCCAGCTATGTAATTCAGGATAGCCTTTGTCTGAACAAGCTTCATTCCATCCATTTCAACCAATGGAACCTGATGAAACGGAAGATCTCCATCTGGAGATTAGAGAAGAAATACTTTCAGATCATGAAGCTGAAGCTCCCAGTCAGTGGCAGGACTGTTTATGTGAGTTTCTCTATTAGGTGCCTCAATAAAGTTTTACTTAATGGATGAATTCTGAAAGTAAAAAAAAAAATTAAAGGCACAAACTCGAAATTCGTAATAAAAAGCAATTCCTAAATCGGTGACAAGGGTGTTAGAGGAGAGGGGCGCACTTTAGTGTTGTGTCGTTCGCGAACGACTCGTTCAAAAGAATGAATCTATTAAGGGAACGTACTGAACCGAATCACTTCCTCAAGTGATTCGTTCATTTCTCAGTTCGGTTGAGCTGTCAGCAGCGCGCCACTGGAGGGAGGGAGACAGGCATACGTTTGTAAAAATAAACTTGCTTTTAAATCATGATGTTTTAAGTGTCCTGTCGTATTGTATGCTACTGAACTGGTCTACTCTGCAAATTGGGCTCAGTGAGTGATCTGTTCACGGGACTCAATTTTGTGAAAATGGTGTGACATCTGCTGGCAAATGGTCGCCACAAGTCGCTATATGTATAATTTCTACATTATTATTGTATATGACAAGACTTTTGTCAAGGCAAAATCCAACTGATTAACTACAAGTCAAGTTATTATTTGTTGTGACAAGACTTTTGTCAGGTACTGTATGTTATAATTGCACTGCTCCAGCCCACTTGACATCTGATTAGGCTGCAAATGAGAATCTAAAAGGACTAAAAGGAGAAACTGAAAAGGGAGGAGAAATACAGGAGAATCAGAAGAAACATACTTGACACATCCACAAAAAAAAGAGACTGTCAGTGGTGGGCGGATCGATCCAAATATCGACAATATCGATACCAGCATTGGTGTTGATATTGATTGATACCAGTGTTATGGGATCGATACTTCAGTGCCGATGCTTTCAAGTGCCTATGCCTCTCTGGTCACAGTATGGAACACACTTTGGTCTTCCTCCCCCTGCTTGTGTTTGTACTGTCACATGACTCAGAAGCGCAAGACAAATTCAAGCAAGCCCGGCCAGCAGCACACATGCACACACACACACAAACACATGCAGAGACGGAGCAGAGGAATGGCAGAGAGGAAGAGGAGCACCATGTAGCGATGTTTTCAGGCCAAAAAATTAAACAACAGCGAGCTGTCTAATGTGTAAAAAGGCTGTAAGATACAGTGGAAACACTAAAAATTTATATGAGCATTTGAAAATTTATAAGACAGAAAACACTGAGCAACAGAAACGGATGACAGGATGAGAGAAATCCCCAGCCCCAGACCTCTGACCCCCCAAAAAGGGGTATTCTGGGAACATTATCTATGTTTTCACTATTCTTTTGTTAAATTATTTTTCAAAGCCTGAAAAGAAGTTCACAGAGGGGGAGCAATTTTGTTTTTTTTGTGTTGTAGTTTGGAGTGATCATTTTGTGTACTTTATTTAGGAAAAATAGTTTTGTTATTGTTCTATTGTTATTGTTATTATGATAACATTATAATTATAATAAAAGTATTTTTATGTACAATATGCCAACATTTTGTGCTAAACCAATTAACTAATTAAAAATCACAAAAACATTAAAAGATCATGCAAATTCTTGTAGTATCGCACACCACTACTGTCAGAAACAGCGGAGTTAAGATGTTAGTGGTTCAGTCTCTATTCTGCCTCTCCTCTCCCCTCCCCTTCTCATTCTTGCCCCAGTGCAACCAGCAATCTGGAAACGCCCCTGAAAACAGTAATACCCACCTTTCGCCAGTTTTAGGTATTCTTCCCGGGTTTTCAAAAACACCTCTTCAAACTGTTAATGCAACAAAGATATTAGTGCAGATATCAGACCGTAATCTTAACGTTTCAGTCTACAAAGCTTTTTACCAACCTCAACACCGGCTACAGACAAAAGCCACCTTATCGCGTCCATTCTCCCTCGTGCGTCGAAATAAGTAAGCACGACCTTTCCTGGCATGTTTTTACAGAATCAAACACTTCGTGAGAATGAAAAATGTCCCTACACCAGCACCAGCTGCTAAAAAGTTTGCAGGTAATGACGGGCTGCGTCCGAACAGTAGAATAAATACTTGTTTCCTCTCTGCATCAAGCCTGATTTGTAACTCATGGCCTCGCTTATTTTGTTGGCTAAATGTGTTAACAGTTGAATCCACTTTATAACAAGATCAGTTATAATCGAGGACGGTGAATGTTTTAATTCGACTATTGGGACGCAGCCGACTGTGACGTAAACAGCGAAACTGTGTTTTAGCCAATGACTGAACAGGAGCAGGAATGTAACCAATGGCAGGGCGGTAAAATTGTCACGTGTTTGCTGCGTGAATTGACAGAAGCACAAAGTGGACGCAGTGAAATGCAAGATCACTGTGATGAAGATATTATAGATGTCGGGCAGGGTTCATGGACTTTGTATCTCGTTGAAAAGTTAACTTGATTCAATTAAATGACGCAGGTGGCTCACAATCTACGTTCCAGTCCATCCCAAAGTCATGTCCATATGGACCTGCTTTGTGCACTAAGGCACAGTCATGCTGGAATAAAAAAGGGCCTTCCCCAATCTGTGTCCACAAAGTTGGAAGCATGGCGTTGTCCAGAATGTCTTAACATTCTGGGTTGCCACTTGAAATCAGTAATTAATAAGTGTGTCCCAATACTTTTGTCCATATGGTGGATCTACCGTTTTCAAACTCATACATACAGACTTGACATACACTGTGTATACATTGCGAGATTATGTGTTCTTATTGTTCAAAATTAAACGTAGAGTTTTTGTTGGTTACTTAAACATTACATTTAAATGTTATTTACATGCTATTGCAGTTTAAAGCTAAAAAAACACAGGATGTTCATGCTCCCCTCATGCATTATGGACTACCTGGCTGAAAGGCCAAAATACAGTTGTATACAGTGCTGTGTAGTACTGGAGCTCCTCAGGGAACAGTTCTATCACCATTCTTCTTCAGCCTGTACACATCAGTACAACACGAGGGCTGCAGTCTGCAGAAATTCTCAGATGACTTAGTGATAGTTGGATGTATCAGGAAAGGGAATGATTCCTAATATAGGATGGCTGTGGACAGCTTTATTGAGCTGGTAGGATTTTAATCAGCTACAGCTCAACATCAGAAGAACTTGTGGTGGACCTGAGACGATCACAGTCTCCCTTTACTCCAATGTCTATTAGGAGAGTGGCTGTGGGGATTGTTCAAGTACTCTGGTATGCACATGGACAAGAACCTGGACTTCTCAGATGAGTCTTTGGCTACCTACAAGACAGGTCTAGGTAGACTGTATTTCCTACAAAAACTCAGATCTTTAAGAGTCTGCAACACCATGACGTGGATATTTTATGAGTCTATGAGTGGCCAGCAGAAAAATTTCAGACACAAAGAAACTTAACAAAGTCATCAGGAAAGCAGGCTCTGTGAGGAACTCAACTTGGAAACTGTGGCCAGAGGGAGAACATTTTCTAAACTCCAGTCCAAATGTAGGTGGATGGAAGAGTGTCCCCATGTTATATATTTAATTGGACTACTTGACTTGCTGAGGAATGAGACATGTCCCTATTACAGGATAAAAAGATGGCAGATAAATTAAGGGGTAGATTATAATAATGACTTACTTTACAACGCATCTTTGATTCTGTGGGGGAATAGTGGTAGGATATTAAGATTAGGGTCAGGATTTTTTTTCTTCAAAATCAAAGGTAGCTATGCCAGTGATCTTTCCTTTACCAGTAAAGTACTGGTAATAAATGCTGAAATCATTGCCTCCTTTACATTCCTAGCATAGACCTTACTAGCTGGAAGTAAGGGGCCACCTGAATTCAGTTCAAAGAGGTGTGTCCCACTGGGTATACGTTGTGATTTTGTGTTCTTTATTGATTATTTAAAATTAAATGTATTGGTTTTGTTGTTGGTTATTCAAATATAAAAGTTTAAGTATGGGATGTATTATGGAGAGCTAGGAATCTTGTGGCTTTTAAGAAATATGTCATGCCTCCTGAATCTGTGATACATTTAAAGAGATCATGTTTTAAGAGATAAAAAGAAAACTGAGGTAAATGAACGCAGAAACGTGTTATTGACTAATTGCATTGCACTTTTTTTTACATTTAATTGGAAAACTGCTTCTTGATTCCCCTTGTTAATTGTTTTAAATAATTGTAATGCACTTCTTTGCCTGAAAAATAATTGATGCACAACATGAACATTTTTTCTCGCGCAGTATGTCAGGTCAAAGTACGATTTTCTGGTGCATCATTGCTGTTTCTTTCAATGGCTGCTGCTACCTGAGAATACTCCAGTACATAGACTTACAAATACGTACATACATACACCATGTATATATATTTATAAAGAGTACTTTCAGTCAATCTATTCTGTTCGTGTACTGTGCCACTTACCTGTTGTACATACTTCCCAACCGAAGAACAACTACTTATAGACTACTTCCATTGAAGATATGAACTTTAAAAGTTCACTTCCCTTATCTATCAGGAACTCGCCAACCATTACCTCTATTATTTCATTAGCTCTATTATTCAACCAGTATATCAGTCTCCGTAGAGACCGTCAAAAATTGCCAGTGCCGACTATATTTCAAGTCGTCACGGCGGGGTATTGGGTAAAGTTTTCAACTAGCAATAATCGCGCCTCGGATAAACCTCATAGGCTACGATACTGCCACT
>JBBPCY010049470.1:0-13066 GCA_037974405.1 Brachyalestes nurse
CAAACCAAGCCTCATTCTTTAGAACTTTTTGTTACTTAACTTCGCTGTATCGTGAACCGTACCGAACCATGATGTCACAACTATAGTGTGAACCGAACTGTGACCTTTCTGTACCATTACACCCCCACTGCTAATTGATTTCAACAAATAAAGAATATCTTGAGTCCCTTAAATGGATAAGACCCTGTAGTGGGTCCAAACATCTATGATGTTTTTCTATAAGATAAGAAGAACCATGAAGGCTATTTAAAAAATGTACTGTGGTACAGATTATAGATTACCACTCAAAAGATGTAATCTGTAATCTGTAATCAAAGACAGTCAAATCTAAAAGTGAACAAGAATACATACTGACATCTCTCACAATAAACAGTGGTGCAATAAATGGTGGAAGAAAAGTGAAATTCACTGAAATCAAAGAGCAAAAAATGTAGACAAATATCACATGTAGAGATGAATACAGACAATAATATTTAATGCGATCCTTCTGCACCATTTTTATTATCTGTAACTTTTTGACATTCAGTGAAAAAATTCAATGAAACTTTAAGGTTACCTAGGCACTGACAAAAACAGCTGTTTTTGGAGGTTGCACTGTAATCCATGTAATTATTGTCAATTAAGTCTTAAATAGGAATGGATCTGGGTTTTTAAGGGGTTAAAATGTTTATGGTGGTTAAATGAATCAATATTCATCAGACCATGGGTGTTAAATTCAGAATTGCTTGTGTGATTGCTGTTAATGCATGAATAGATGTTACAAATGAAGACTAAAATGTGTGTTTATGTGTTCTTCCATAAAGGGAGAGATGGAGGGTATTATAAAAGACATGGAGCAGAAAATACATCAGAGGGAGGAGAAAGTGAAAGAGTTGGACCATTCTGCAGAAAACTGCCTGGTACGTCTCTATCAAAAGCAAATTATTCAACATAGCGATTTACAACAGGACTGACCAACCCAATTCCTGGTGATCTACCAACCTGGACAGTTGAAATCAATTTGTCTGTCATGTTCAGATGTTTCAGAAAACATTGATTAACTGGATCAGGTGATTAACTGGATCACCAGTTCTGGGAAAACAAGGTGAAAGATCACCAGAAGCAGGATTGATAAGCCATTGATCATGCAGCCTTGTGTATGTTGCATTAATGCAGAAAACAGACCCAGCATGGTGTTGTCCAAAATGTCTTGGTATGCTGAAGCATTAAGATTGCCCTTCACTGAAAGTAAGGAGCCACCTGAATTCAATAATTAAGAGGTGCGCCCCAATACTTTTGTCCATTTTGTGTCACATCAGCAGTTAAATGTAAATGGTTGCTCAAATTCCGAAAACAATTAATTCAAATGGTTATTTTTGCTATTTGAGACACAAATGGACTGTGGGGACTGAGAATTGAATGGGAAATTTTCAAAATGTACCAGTATTTACACAAAATTGGATTTTTTTTTTTCAAAACTATTCCACTAATCCATGAAATGGAGATTGTACAAGAACGTGCACTGACGCCCTCTACTGGTCAAATCTTTATAGGCTCTGATTGAACGAGAGCAGGAGGAGATAAATGATGTGTTTGATGCTGTGAGGAAGGCATTAGCGAAGGCAGAGGAGGAAGCCCTGAGCCCATTAAAGGAGAAGAAAAGAAGTGTGGAAAGGGAAGTAAAGGAGCTGAAAGAGGAGTTGCAAAGTGAGATTCTCACATTCAGTAAGTCCATCTCTGACATCAAGAAGATCACAGAGGAAGAAGACCACATCCTCTTTCTACAGGTTAGCAACTTACGACAAGTCGAGTGTGTGCCCACAATGAAGGGCTTAAGGTTTTCCAAACACAGTGTGAACCTATTTCAGAGTACACAGTATAATTCAAACCAAGACAAGTCTGGAAGTCCTGTTTCTACATACCTACTAAAAAGAGTTGTCTCGTAGTAACAAATGTGAGTTGACCTGTTTTCTCAGAGTTATCCCCCCATCCCAGCATCAGACAATGGAAAAGACTGGAATGACACTGCCTTGGATACAAATTTGACCTTTGGCACCTTGAGGGACACAAGAACGTCTATGATGGCCGACATTGAGACTGAAATGGAGAAACTCTGCAGCATTGGTGTGGGAAAAGTTCCAAAGTTCTGCCTTTCCTGTCATTTTATTGTTTGTATTAGTAAATTAACTAAAAATGTTTCATTTACCTTTCAGAAATCGAGAGGATTAAGAAGTTTACATGTAAGTTTGACAAAGCTAATACTGTATTCATATCCTCAAATGTTATGTTGAATTAGGAGTTATGTTGGTGAGACAAGATTACCTCAGAAATATGCTACTACTAAAATGGCCAGCTATGTACCAACGCTTGTCATTGCCCAAGCCTCTGATTTCACTAGATGATTGTGGAATGCTGCAAGGCTGTGCACTAATTGCTATTTTGTCCACTGGGGAATGTAATATCTGAAAATTGTCCTAAGCTTTTCACCTGATGCCTAGTTTCTCCCCCAAAATCCTCCATCCAAGGAGACCAAATTTGTAGTATTCTTGAAGCTGTACTTCTACTTAGTTCTACTTAAAGTTTTAAGAAATGTCGTGGACCACTGTCCAGAAGAGTCCTTAACTAAAAAATCAGTTAACACCAGCAGGGGGCGCTAATGCAATCGTTTATCAGGCATAGGGAAAAGCCAACGGAATTTGAAGGCTTATGTTACTTTCATAAACACAGCCCTGATCATCACCACTGGTTTTGTGATGTTACTTGGTGTAAGATCAGGAGGACCCTGCTAGTGGCTGTCTCTACATGTCCAGTTGGTGGGCCTGTTTGGGAGAAAGTCCAGGGCCGTTTTTCAGTCCGCCAATGCCTGATATCATCATGATTTGGTACCGAGTTATTGCTAGTTTCTTGAGAGTTCTTACATTACTATTTACATATTCACACAAGTATACTAGATTTGCATTTGACATTCAGCGTCAACAGGTTTGCATATTTTTCATTTTTTTCAATATCATTAAACAACAGAAAATATTTTTAGGACTTTTGACACTTTGCTTGTTTCAAAAAGGTGAGAAATTAATGATTTAAAATTACACTATTCCTTTATGACTACCAGCAGTAAAAGCAGCTTTTAAAGGTTAAACACTTCACAACCTTTCACAGCTTAAAACCTGTGAAGCCACCTCTGATACTGTATAAATAAGCTAATGGGTTTGACACTCTCTCATCTCATGACACGTTTTGTCTGATTTTTCAGTGGGTGTCACTCTGGATGCGGACACAGCTAATGCTCAGCTTTTGGTGTCTGATGATGGTAAAGAAGTCCGACACACTGGAGAAAGTAGGGCTGTCCCAGACAGCCCTGAGAGGTTTGATATGTTCGGCTGTGTCTTGGGCGAGAATAGGCTGACCGAAGGCAGGGCATTCTGGGTTGTTGATGTTGGGGACAAACATGGCTGGGATATTGGGGTGGCAAGAGAGGAGGCCAATAGGAGGGGGAAATTGTCCCTTAAACCAAGCCAAGGCTACTGGGCCATTGTGCTGTATAACAGGGATCAGTATGCCGCTCTGGAAGACCCTCCAACCTTGCTCTCTCTACAAGACAAGCCCCGAAAAGTGGGAGTGTTTGTGGACTACCAGGAGAGGCTGATATCCTTCTATGATGTAGAAGCTAAAAGTCATATTTACTCATTCACTAACTGCGAATTCAATGGAGTGGTCCGGCCATATTTCAGCCCTCATCTCAGCCAGGCCAGCAAAAACTCAAGCCCATTGGTCATTTGCCCTGTCGATCACAGTGACTGACAATTGTAGTCTGTGGTATCTTTAGAGCTTACTATAAAACTTAAGCCATGATGCGTTTAATAGGATCATACTTTGTGCTCCCCATCTATCCCTGTTATATATACTGTGCAAAAAGTTACTGTAAAATTATAGTAGGTTGTCCCCGGTCAGTGGCCACTAGAGGCTGCCATCACATAAACAATGGGGACTTGATTGGACACGGGTGTGGGAGTTTCCCGGCTGGATTAATAATAAAGGTTCTCAGCCAGCCGGAGATTTAGTAATGATAGGTGCTCAAGGGAGAATGTAGGTGGTGACTGGTGTTGGTGCATTTTATGTATAAAGAGTTCCTGAGTTGAGGTTCTTGTGGTCAGACACATTTCCTTGGTGTATACCTGTCCTTATGAGTTTGTATTTGGTATTGTTTTTGGCCCTCGTGCCTTTATGTGTTTTGGTTTGCAAAATAAAAGCTATCAAAGAAAGATGGAAATCTACGCCTGCGCCTCCTTCTTGGACGGGTATGCACCCAACGTGACATCGTTTTTTATCTTTAATATCAATACTCTGATTTGTAAAGCATTATTATCACTTACATATGTCATACCTACCAATATCTGTAATAAAATAAAAAAGCCTTATTAGAACGCGAATGACTTGTATGTCTTTATTTGGTAGAAATGCACAGATGACTAATGTTTTTTTTCTGGTATCACAGTACAATGACTTCTTTTAAATAATTAGAAACTACAGCTGTAACTTTTTAGCAGGATTGTTTTCTACAGTTTTGAAACAGCTGAAAGAACAGTTAAGAATTCATTTGGTGTAAAATGTCAAATACTGAGCAAATCCAACTTAAGTGTCCTTTAATCATGTTGTAAAACCATGAGCTGATTCTTCTCTCACATTGAACTGTGTTTAAAGAAAATAACTGAAATGTGCATCCAGTATGTGCATCCAGAAATGTGCATCCAGTACTTCTTTGTCTACTGACTGCAGTCACTGGGCGATTTGTTGATCATTAAAGTGTGCTCCTCAAGCCTGTTCACTTAAGTGTAATGTCAACTTTTACACATTTTGACCATTCAGAAAGTTTAAGGAATAACTAAACTAGCTGCATGCAGGTTCGGTAGGTGGATTTTAAACCATGTGTAAAAAACAACACACAGGTAAACACACTGATGAACAATACTCATTATACACATAATACTCACTCACTCACTTTCTGCAACTGCTTAATCCTCACTAGGGTTGCAGGTACCTGGAGCCTGTCCTAAGTTTAATGGGCGCGAGGCAGAAACTCACCCTGGGCGTGGTGCCATCTCACTGCAGGGTGACACATAACACTGTATGTTTTAAATGAAATTCCTTAAAATAATTCAAGTGAGTAGTGATGGAATTTGACAAATACATGCAATGGCTGAAGTACATTGATTAAAAAAAGTAGATAAACAATGAAGAAAGAAGAAAGAATAAGAAAGAACAAAAGAAAGAAAAAAATCATATGTGCCTAGGACGAAGAACATTCTGTAGATTAAAACTACCTCATGTTAATTTAGTAATTATTGTGTATAAATTTATGTACACACTTATGTACTAGAATGCTTGCTGAGGAGCCTTCCAATTTAAGAATTCTAGGTTGTTTATTCGCAACTTCGACAAGATGTGTGAATGGCTTTAACCCTTGGCTCTTGTGTGAATATTGAGACATGCTTGACAGCATTTTGTGCTCATCATAAAATGTCACTGTCAACCAAGTGCTTCCACTGTCAAGAGAGAGGCCAGATGGTATCACAAAGCCTCAAAATCACAATGGGCTTTTGTATTTTCACCACATTCTCTGAAGCAGAGGTGTTAATCTCTCTTTCTTTTCTCTCTCTCTTTCTCAGGATGAAGTGTGTTCATCTTCCACCCTACCCTGATCATGACAAGCATGTATGTTTGCATATTTGTAACTGGGGAGCCTACAACATTTTCTCCTGCAAAAAACATTACACTGGGAAAAGATCAGCATGGGCAGGGACCTGTGCGATTGGAACGGATGTGGCCCTTAGTCCTTCATGCAGTTTATAGACAGAAAGAAAGGTAAGGTATATTCATAATTGATGGAGCGTTCGACATATTCCTTGTTCACAGTAAAAGAATAAACCATACATGTAACATTAGGAAAATCACATTAAATACATTGGTTTATATCATTGTGGCCTGAGATCTTGTTGCTGGTCATATGTGTATTCCTGGGGACTACGAAGGACAGCACACAAATCCACCAAAACATGAGCAGAATCTTCATCAGCTCTGTGAACCCATGAGACAGGAATACTGAAGTCATAGTCGCTGTGTACTTCCCACCAGCGCTAATGCTAGCAATGCGCTGTCCAAACAGAGCCCCAGGACTCACAACCAGACTGGCTTTTTATTGCCACCAGAGACTGTAATCATACAAATCTCAAGTCAGTGCTCCCTAAATTTCATCAGTATGTGGACTTTCCATCAAGGGTTTACATGAACATTGCTGGTACGTACCCTGCCCTCCATTGACCAGGTGCTCTGTATGACCATGAATGATGTAACTCTGCTTAAAGTCAACCCAGAAGACTCCTAGACTAGACAGCATTCCTAGTTGTGTGCTCCGAGGATGTGCAGACCAGCTGATTGTCCAGACTGCCATTAGGGTCTCTCTCCCCGCTGTCACAGACAATTACACTGCACACTGCATGTAGCCCTGTTGTTTGGTTGTTCTTTGTTTTTCTCTGCAACTCTCTTTTTATTTTCACTCTGTGTATGATGTCTTGTCTGCACTTGTAGTCTTGTGGTGTTTCTGTTTTTGTATTTGTGGTGCACCATGGGTCCTGAAGGCAAAATGTTTTGTTTCACTGTGTCCTCTGTATATGGCTGGAATGGCAATAAACCTGCTTGACTTGACTTGAATTCCAAGTCAAGTTAAGGATTGAACATGTAGCTTTACAGAGAATTTGTAAAAAAACACCCACAAGGCAGACTTTGACAGTCTTAAGAATGCTGTGCAAACTGTTTAGAGATGACAGTTCACAATCATGTCACCAATGATAAGTGTTTGGTGAAAAACCTTATATGGTGTATTGTATAGTTGCTATCTGGACAGATTTTTTGTTGTATTGGATGTAACAGGATTCATGGCACAGTGTACAGTCTTAGACAAATGTTTGAGCACCCCTGTTTTGTTATGTACACATGTACACATCCCCTGCAAACAAATATTCTGAATATATTGTTTAATACATTGGGAAAAAGTACAATTTTGTCAGGTCACCACACCAAAACACTTTAATTCCCCCTCTTCAGAATATCAGAATCAGAAAACTGTATTGATTCTGGAGGAAATTGTTTATGCTACAATGGCACAGGCCCACAGAGACAAAGATATGGACCATAAAAATGTAATGCAGTAATCCCTCGCTTTCGGCGGGGGTTACGTTCCAAGAGCACCCGTTAAGTGGAAAAACCACGTTGTTGTGTTTTGGTAAAAAAAATGCCTCAAAATGCCATTAAATATGCTCCCAGAACATGTTAAACTCAGTTTAATGCATTACACTTAAAGAAAATATAAAGTTAAACCCACATTTGCCTCTTTTAATTTAATTCAAAGTAATAAAAATGCAGGGCTTTACACAAGAGAAACACCGAAACAATGCACGGGGGAGATTCTGGTCTGGAGCACCACAGACGCTTCAAACGGCAGCAGCAAGGAGAAATCAGAAAACTATTGATCCCAGGGGGAAAATGCTTAAAAACCGTTAGCGTTAGCAGTTAGCATTAGCACACACGCACACACCCTCATAGACAGAGCAGTCGCATGCAGGCACGCACGCACGGACTCTCACTCTCCCTTTCTCTCTCTCTCTCTCTCTCTCTCTCTCAGAACACTTTAATTTAATTTAAAACTCAGTTTAATGCATTACCCTTAAAGAAAATGTAAAGGTAAACCCCTATTCACCTCTTTTCAAGGTGAACCTGTCTATTAATTTAAATTCCCAGCCGAGATATGCAGCTCGGAAGCATGACAAAAGTATTGGGACACGGTTTTCAGAGAATAAAACCTGATCTACTCGGACTAAAAATACAAATTAGGGCTCGTTAGAAAGATCTCCACGAGATCTACCGAACTGTGGAGTTTGACGTGTCTGAGTGCTTTCCCGCCGAGATATGCAACTCGGAAGGTCTCCTTGTGCGAAAACATCTAGAAAAAATAAATTAATTGCCACAAATAAGCAAAAAAGGGCGGAGTATATTTGCAGTTTCCGCGTTATTGTGGGGATATCCACGTAAAACTATGAGTTCGGTTCTCAAGAAAAATCCACGTGTGACTGAATCCGCGAGTCCTGATCCGCGTAAAACTGGGGGATTACTGTATAAACATAATCAAAATATAATTAAATTCTCTAAGAAAATATTCTATACTATGTACACTATGCTGTATACACAATGTCATCAGAAGGGGTTTTTACCAGCATAAACCAGATAATCTCTTCGAGGCATGTTGCAGTGTTTACTTTTTCATTTCGGACAGACTACTGCCTTAATTGTTGCAGGGGTCAGGCCGAGTCACCACATTTACTTTCATACACAGCTGCGTTTATGACACTTTTTAAGGATGTAGACCACAATTGGTCTTGAGATCACACAATGTACTTCAGCAGAAAACTTGTGAAAACAATGTAACGCCTCAGCTATCCTGGTGTGACTGACACACAACTCGCAAGGAACTTGATAATAGGTCCTGAGAAGGCTGCTTAAAATTCTGTGCAAATTGCTCAGAGCATTTCACCAGTCAGTTCACAGTTTGACAATAACAGACTCTGCAGATGTTCACATTTAAACTGACAGAAGTAGACTCACATCCTCAATTAAATGCCTGTTTCTGGATACATGCTCCACAGGTTTCAGAATATAAATCTGGACACAGTTTATTTCTACATAACACAGGGTTATATGGACCATATTAGCTATATCCTGAGACATATAACATTTCATTAAATTATTCACTTTAATTTATCCTGCTTACATAAACAAATGGGCAAAAATATTATGATCAAGTGAAAGACTATAATGATCTCTATGCATATCAAGGTCTGGAGGAGTTTATCACATTGCATAGTTCATTGCACAGGGTTCAATGAGTCCCATTTTCTCATATTTTATGAATGGTTGTTTACCTGTGGAATTGCTGGAACCAGGATGCAGGATAGGAAGAAAGAGAGAGTGTGATGCTACGGGCTTTTTTGTCAGGCAGCGGCAGTTTTTTAGACTACAGGTGAAACAATGTTTCACCAAGAAAAATAATACAAAAAAACTTCATAACCATCACTTTTTTATTGGTGTGAAACAAAAAAATGCTCATAAAATATAAGGTTGCTCTCCTAATTTCAGCTTATGTGTAGGCATGCACGCATGTAACAATGAGTATTATGTGTGAGCATGTGTGCTTGCGTGTCTGCATGTTTGACTGTGTGTGTATGTCCATAGATGTATGTAAGTAAGCGTGTGTGTGTCTAAACTGTCTCTGATACTTGCTAGCCGTTTGCTAGCCGTTAGCACCTTGATAGAGCAGCGTTTATTTACTAGCCAATGTTAGCATATTGATAGGTAGGTTAACGTCATGAATATGTTGTTTTGTGTATTGTACTATCCTCAGTTTCAAACAAGGTGTCAGGAGAAATGACCATTAGGTCTGAGTGCTTCAGGTCTATGAGGAAAAGCCAAAAGCCTCACTGTCTGAGTGTTATGGGATAAAACAAGTACATAGAAATATGTAGTTCAATGATAGTCTTAAACCATATTAAATTCACAGTAATGACTCAGAAACTTGATCTGACAAACAGGAACCTGTTTCTTATGAACCTGAACTGAACTGAACTGAACCTGCAGTATGACTTTCCTTTACACTCAGTGAGGCTTTTGGCTTTTCCTCATAGACCTGAAGCAGACCTAATGGTCACTTCTCCTGACACCTTGTTTGAAACTGAGATTAACACTGGGGTTAGGATAGTACAATACACAAAACAACATATTCATGACGTTAACCTACCTATCAATATGCTAACATTAGCTAGTAAATAAACGCTGCTCTATCAAGGTGCTAACGGCTAGCCAACGGCTAGCAAGTATCAGAGACAGTTTAGAACTCAAAACAGAGATTTACCTTCATAGTTGTGTATGTAGCTGGACACATACAATTTAATACCTTTGTCCTTTTTTTAGACGTAGGCGTCTTCAATGCTGTCTGAATGATATGATTCACGTCATTTACCGTTATTCTTGGCAGGTCCTGCAGCGACCTAGTGAAAAACGCCATAGCTAGTGTTCACCGGAAATACTGAAGGTGGCTGAAACGTCAGAACGGAAATCTGCGGCATATAGTCCATAGCATTACTGTTGTATACCGCTCTGGTCAAAAACGTGAAACAGCGCCACCCCCAACCGCGGTGAAACAGAGAATTTCAGTGAAACATGTTTCAAATTGTACTTAATGCAATGGCATTATTTTTCCTTTACAGAGGGCATTTTCTCACAAGTGTAATTTAACCACAATGAACACTTGAAAAGCGTCTCCATTTTCCGCCATTTTTCGAATATGACGCCGCCTCTCTCGCTGCGGCCTTACGGGATAGTGAAGCGTGTAGTTCACCTGCTCTTTCGTGTGTACCCGCGCCTGGGCTCATCCACTACGCTACACCTGGGCATCTTCTGAACTTCATTCATTCAGGTCAGTCGTGACAGAATATCTGAGTCCAAAGTGAGCCCAGCGGATTTAGCTTGTGTTTGGGAGGTGGTAGAAATGGTGAATCTGAAGCAGGAGGTCGTGAGTCTCCGGGCGGAGTCAGCCGCCTTCCGTGCCGAACTTGCGGCTCTGTGACAGTTTCACGAGAGCCGTCCTGCTGAACATGCCCCCCAGCCGGCGGCCCAACCTCAACCACCACTTCTCCCTCATCATCCGAAAATAGCTTTACCTGACAAATGGAATGGGACGGACGGGAAGTGCGATGTTTTTCTAACCCATCTTTCTCTCCTTTTTGAGTTCCAGCCAACCCGTTACCCCTCAGACAGAAGCTGGATCGCACTTCTCTCCCCCCTCCTCACCAGACAGGCAGCGGAGTGGGCCACCGCGGTCTTGACAACTAACAGCAACTAATGGTGCAACTCGCCATCCGCATGGACCAACATCTCAGCTCACTTCCAAAACCCGCACCTCGAACAAGAGTTTTCGAAAACCGCATCTACGGCTCCAACCACGGCTCACCCTTCACCTCAGAGGCCCTCTCCACCAGAGCCGGGGAACCCATGCACCTCCCTGTCTGCGACGGAGAAGGAACGTCGCTACCGCGAAGGCCTTTGTGCCTATTGCGCCTTCCCCGACCATCGCCGCGCTGTCTGTCCTCTCTGTCCGGGAATCGGTCAGACCAGGTGAGGAGGGGGAGGATCTCACCTGGTCCGCTGGCAGTCACCTCCTGTCAGTAAATCCTGCAGTGGGGACCGACCAGTCGGCTGAAACTATACAGAGTCAGCTGAAGGACCATGAGGAGCCCAACTAAAGAAAAACTAGGTGAGAGGCTCCTATGTCAGAAATGCATGTATAGAGAATACACTAAGAGATAACTATCTAAGTAACAAGTCAAGGGTTTTTTTTAGGAGATGAATCTGTAGGATAGGAATCTGTAAGAGTATTTTTGCACACACACAACACCTGTTACAACTTAAAGGAAGCAGCATCTCCATGTGAGGATGAGAAATGCTGTACCACCAACACATTACATCAATAAAGGGGAGGAGTTTGAACAGTGTGTCCTGGAAAGAGTCTATAAAACTGTATGAAATTTGGACCTTGCTTCAGAGCCTTAGCTAACGCCCTCACTGGACCATGACACTGTTTTTTAATAAAGCAGTGTAACTTGAATTTTTTGAATGACTGACTGAATTGATTTTAATTTCTATCTTTGGTTGAAAAATTATCCACGGCAGCGCCTATGCTTTTCCTCATTCCAGGTTTTAAAAACCTCATCCTCTTCACCTTCCTTCTCCAGAAATTTTACCCTTTTTCCTTTCCTTTGGTCCTTATGCTCACCATCGATCCTTTCCATTATCTTTTGCAACAGTTTGACACTGAAGGCACCCCCCAGTTGCTCCATTTGTTCAAAACTGCAGTGTTTGTTGCCTTATCACCATACTTGTCCTGCATATACTTACATTTGGTACCTTTTGGGCTCAAAACCTTCCCAGACTTTGAAGGATTTGATCCCATTTTCCCTTGGTCACTTCTTCGACCAAACCTGGAGAGCTCTCTTTGAATTCTGGTGGCGCCCCCCACAGAATGGAACCTTTTCTATTCTGGTCCGTCAGAATCAGCCTGTCCTAACCTCCCTGAGAGCCGCCCGGAGACCTTACTACCTGTCACCGTATGGTTACAGGAGCCCCCTGGCCCACGACCTCAAGCCCAGATCTCTTGTTCAGTGTCTGAGAAAATATTATTTGTTTCTTTTTATGCATAAGACTCAAAACCAGAGAAGTTCTTAAAATCAGGTTTATTATAACTGCCAGGCAAATAGAGCAGGTCTCTTCTCAGCATGCTGACAAGAGAGAGCTGATTCAAGACAAGTTACACAGGCTTTTATTATCTGCTTCAGCATGATGTAATGGTATCGGTTCCTGTTCTGGGGCCAGTGGGTTTTACTCATCCTGTGTGTACACGTGTCATGAAACATGCTGACCAAGAACACCATGTACTATTTTAGAAACTAGGCTGCCAGTAACTCTCACTTCTCGTGACTGTAGCACAGTCAAAACACTGAAAATGGTTAACTAGTAAATTTTCCCCAACACTTCCAAGTTGGTAACAGATTAGTAATGATTTTCTTTCTTTTATGTTGGAAGAATTAATATTTTCTTCATGTTACCTATGTATCATCCTTATGTATCACTTTCTCTGCAAAATCATTGAGCAATTAACCATCCACAATGTGTTTTATATATGTGTGTATATGTGTACCTAGTTTAAAAACTCTGTAATGAACTCTGTGTGACTTCTCTTTCTTACTCAAAGAGAAAGTTGTTTTATTAGGAGGGCACTTTCTGCTTTTACGTGACCTGACATGGGTCATTCAGATGCAACCGAGTTCCTGTTATTTCGGTTTCACACACTCTAGATTGATTACAGGCAACGCTTAAGACAAACAACAATGTATGTCACGTATGTATGGCATATACAGACCCTTTCCAAAAAATTAGAATATCATGGAAAAGTTGATTTATTTCCATAATTCCATTCAAAACGTTA
>JBBPCY010049481.1:0-13065 GCA_037974405.1 Brachyalestes nurse
CTGGGTGGGTAGGGTGGTCCTCCCTCTCCCCCATCACTCAGTATAACTGTCCTCTCTCTCTCTCTCTCTCTGGGTGGGTACGGTGGTCCTCCCTCTCCCCCATCACTCAGAACAATGCTAAACAGCATTTGTGTCTTTTTGCTGACGAAACAGAATCCGTTAGTGTTCTCCTCCAAGCGCGTTAAACAGTCCAGTGACATTTTATTAGCGCCAGATCAAGAAGAGCTTCATGTGACTTGCAGGAACCACATGTTCACCTTCACCCTCCCAGATACCAGGTGGTATCTCGTAGCTCCTGAATGGAACTGGAGACTAAATTGGGCAGAAAATAGAGGAAAATCCAAAAGTTTACTGTGAGCACTTCCAAACATTTTCAGTATTTTAGCAATGCTGCGATAATGAACGAGGAAGAGTTGGTCGCTGATTTGTGTTCTGTCCCACCTATGTGAGATGTTTTCTGTGAATGTTTGAGACACAGGAGCAGCCTGATGCTCTGGAGGACGTTTTTAACAGCAGGCGCCCCTCACACATGTGGCTGCGTGGGATCGGTGGTGTATTATTCTAAAAAGTATGTGTAGATGTGAGAGAATGAGAGGGTGTGTGAGTGTGTAGAGACTAGCAGGCCTACACATGCTCACAACAAGGCTAGAATTTCCCCTCACGAATAAAACACACACACACACACACACACACACACACACAGTGAGTCATCACCTCCAACATCCCATCATGCACAGTGCCCCAGCCCACCTGCAGGTAATAAGGACCCGCTTGTTCTCTCTGCAGAGTGTGTGTGTGTGTGTGTGTGTGTGTGTGTGTGTGTGTTGTTCAGTGTAAAATGCCCTGACTGTAGTAAAGCCAGAGAAAAACAGGGCTACCCTCCAGACCAACCCCTGACTTTTTTTTTTTTTTTTTTTTTACAAAAAATCCATGCTTTTGAACTAAAGAGCAAAACCAGTCCTTTTTTGTTCCTGAATTTAAGATGTAGAATTTGGCTTTAAAAAGTCTTATGTCATGTAGATGACTACATATAAATATTTTAATTATATATTAATCAATTAATGATTATACATTTAAGGAGTGTGTGTGTGTGTAGTGTCAATATTTCATGATACAGGGACCAATAGAAATGACTCTATTCTTTTTCAACCCACAGTGAAAGTTCTTTAAAACAAATGTAAAAGTTATTTTGTTTTTTGAGGCTTCAGACTGTGACAATATACCAATGAAAATCTATATATATGTAGATATGGTACTATAATGGGCGTGTGAGGATGTGGGAGCACACAGGAAAGGTGGAGGGGGTCAGAATTACAGTGAGCCTGTTTTTGTTTTCCGTAGCTTCGGGTGAAGAATAAAAGAGAGTTTTGTAGGCGCATGTTTTTTTTTTCCTCAATGGACAAAGGCACAAGAACCCGATGGTGCAGAATGGAGGCCTGTATTTAACAGCAGTAGATAAGACTTGCTCTACAGCAAGGACAAGGGGCGTGTTAACGCGAGGCCTGTGTTGAGGTGAGCTTGCGTAACTCTCACATGGAGTGAGATTTGGCCTTAATCGCGCTTCTGTTTGATGTTCACATTCGCTGATAGAAAAACAAACAGGTTTGTGAAACGAGATTTCAAGTGGCAAAGTGACATGGAAGTTTGTGGGAAGTGGAAGGAGGTGATTTTACATCCTGTGTTGTAAACCTCGAGCTTTTATCATTCAGCTATATGAGTAAACAGGCTATTGGATGGTTCTTTTGATGAATACAGCACATTAAAACAGTATTAAAACAGAGTTTTAAAGAAGGCTCAAGAACACAAATGAGCAAAAATGTAGTTTGTTAATCAATTTAATTAACATACATGAATCTGAATGAATTTATAATATGTTAATAAATATTTTTGTAAGTATATATTCTCAGTCTCATTGTCACTTTGATGAAATAAATCTTACATTTACTGCCTTTTTTATTTGGCATTTTGTTTGAATTTGCATAAAATGCCGTGGAAACCAGGCTGCTCTTGAGGGTTAGGACACACTCTGTGATGGTGAGATCGAATCTAGTGTACCATAATCCAGTTGGGGTCCTTAATGTTGTGGGTAGCTTATATGGTGGCAGGCAAGTGAGTGGCGCTTTCCAAAATTCATTATTATTAAATTAGGCCATTATACTGGGCAGTAATATTTTTGATGTGTCCACAATGGCAGAACCATTTAAAGTAAACAGAATATATTTGTGCATGGATGGTTAAAGCATGGCTTTATCTGTTTAGTAAACATAACCACAGCAAAAAAAGACCTTGATGTCTCATACTGCTGTAAATGTTGTGATGTAGGGCTGGTTAGGGCTGATGTAGGACTACACATTAAAAAAAATGTGTGTGTGTATATATATATACTATATATTTTACAGGGAGGAGTGCATTTTACAGCATATGTTCACATTTAAATAGTCTGCTTTGAATGGGCATCTCAATGGAGTAACTAGCATCATTCAGCTCAAGCCTCACACTCACACACACACACACACAAACATAGGCATATATCACACAGAAATTTGACACTGCTTTTCACTCTCTCCCTGAGAAACATCGGTACGTTTTTGTTATTCCCTGTCCTTGTGTAAACCCTGATATAAATTTAGCAGAAAGAAAAAAAAGAATTCTTCACAGTCGTGCCCAGCTTTGTGATGTTTGGCTCTAGTGGATTGTGCTTTAGATGTGGTCGGGTAGAGAGAGAGAGAAAGAGAGAGTATAAGAGAGAATCTACAGAGGGCTAGTTTAGATGAAAAGTCTTGAGTCTTGTTACCAGAAACGCATTCTTAACTCATCCAGCCTGTTTCAGACCATACATTTTATGACCCTAAAGCAAGGGAAGTAATTGTGTAAAATGACATAATTAAATGCTAAGGCTACACTGTATATACCTTATTATTGTTATGAGGGTACAGATTATGATTTATCCATATTAATGTCATTTTAGTAATAAATAAATGATTAAAATGGTTTGTTTTGGGTCACACGGCTGGCCTCTTGAATCATCTTGAGGACCGGTCGGCTGGTCACGGTGCAGACACACCAACAAACAGTTATGCGCCACTCACATGTAAGGATTTTAATTCAGTATGAATCTGCTGTGTGTAGTTTTTACAGCTTGACAGGAAGAATTGTGGAGTGATTGTATTCCAGTATGAATCTACGTTGTGTGTGTGTGGTTCTTACAGTCTGATAGTAGTAATTATTGAGTGACTTTAATCCAGTATGAATCTGCACTGTGCAGTTTTCACAATCTGATAGTAGTATTTACGGAGTGATTTTAGTCCAGTATGAATCTGCAGTGTGTTGTTTTTACAGTAATAATTGTAGAATGACTTTAATCCAGTATGAATCTGCAGTGTGTGTAGTGTTTACAGTCTGACAGAAATAATTGTGGAGTGATTTTAATCCAGTATGAATCTGCAGTGTGTGGCTTTTATAGTCTGACAGGAATAATTTTGTTGTGATTGTAATTCATTGAGAATCTATGGTGTGTGTGTGTGTAATTTTTACAGTCTGACGTAATAATAGTGGAGTGATTTTAATCCAGTATGAATCTACACTGTGTAGTTTTCACAGTCTGATGGTAGTAATTACAGAGTGATTTTAATCCTGTGTGAATCTGCAGTGTATAGTTTTTTACAATTGGACAGGAATAATTCTGGGGTGATTTTAATCGAATATGAATCTACAGGATGTGGTTTGCATAGTCTGGCAGAAATAACTGTACTGACTTTAATCCAGTATGAATTTGCAGTGTGTAGTTTTTAAAATCTGACCGTAATAATTGTAGGGTAATTGTAATCCAGTGTGAATCTTCAGTATATGTAGTATTTATAGTAATAATTGTGGAGTGACTTCAATCTAGTACGAATCTGAGCTTTGTAGTTTTTAAACTGACACTATTAACTGTGAAGTGATTTTAATCCAGTATGAATCTGCAATGAGTAGTTTTTGCAGTCTGACAGGAGTGATTGTAATCCAATATGAATCTAAAGTGTTTAGTTGTTACGTGTGAACTTGTGTTAAAATCCACCTCACGCCAAAGGTAAAACTAGTCCAGCTCCAACAGGACTTCAGACATTTTTTCTTCCTTCATTACGTGACCCCACAGAAAGCTTTGGAGGAAGGAGAGGAGGAGAGAAAGTGAGCAGACAGAGCAGTAGAAGAGTTACAGGGAGATTCCATGGCTGGAGCCTCAGACAAAAGCTGAAGGGAGTCGAAGTAGAATCAGGTCTTACCATCCCCCTCTCTCTCTCCCTCTCTCTCTCTCTGCCTCTCTCCCTCTTGCTCTCTGTGGGGTTGGGGGGGATAGAGGTGGGTGAATGGGACCAGCCAGTGACCTCAGGCCGAAAGAATGTCCCCATTTACTCAGTCTCTCTCTCTCTCCCGCTCTCACTCTCTCTTTCTTGTCTTCACTCACTCCTAGCCCCACCCGGTAAATGTTTGTAAGCGCTACGCAGCCATCCTGCTGCTTAGTTCCAAGGCACATCCCCACGCTAACACTCTCTCAATAGATTCAAGATTCTTTATTTGTCACATGCATAGTTATAGTACAACATGTAGTGAAATGAGCCAACCCATAAGAGTGGGCAACAAATAATTTAAATTACAATAAAGAAAAATTAGGAAAGGCAATACACATATACAGAAAATGTAAATTCTAACTAAAACAAAAATTACAAACAGAATCATGATCTGCAAATCGGTTTGCTGATTTGATGGTTGATGTATCCAATCAAATGACAGACAGCAGGTGAGATACTGTGAGGTAGAGAGAGGCAGGTGAGATGCAGTGAGGTAGAGAGAGGCAGGTGAGATGCAGTGAGGTAGAGAGAGGCTTGGTGAGATGCAGTGAGGTAGAGAGGCAGGTGAGATGCAGTGAGGTAGAGAGGCAGGTGAGATACAGTGAGGTAGAGAGGCCAGTGAGACGCAGTGAGGTAGAGAAGCAGGTGAAATACAGTGAGGTAGGGAGGCAAGTGAGATACTGTGAGGTAGAGAGGTAGAGAGGCCGGTGAGACGCAGTGAGGTAGAGAAGCAGGTGAAATACAGTGAGGTAGAGAGGTTGAGAGGCAGGTGAGATATCGTGAGGTAGTGAGGAAGTAAGGCAGGTGATATACATTGAGGTAGAGAGGCAGGTAAGGTACAGTAAGGTAGAAACCAGGTGAGAAACAGTGACGCAGTATATTAAAGAGGCAGGTGAGGTATGGTGAGGTAGAGAGGCAGGTAAGACAAGTTGTGTGTTGTGTCCTGGTTAAGAGTTTTATGTTCTAAGGACTGAAGCTCCTCCGGAAGTGTTTGCCTGATTTCAGCAGGTCAGACAGACAGTTACTGGGTGAGATGAATCTCTGATACTGCTTGTTGCTCTGGTCCTGCATCTCCTGGTATAAACGTCTTGACCTGATGTGGTGTTCCGAAACCCATTTTTGTAAGGCAAATTTAATAAAAATCCACTAGTCTTTAGCTTTGTTAGATCATGCTCAAAATACACAATATGGGCAAACGTATCGGGACTCCTGACCATTACACCAACAGCGACTTCAAATCCATAAACTTTAATATGGAGTTGGTTGGTCCCCTTTTGTGGCCATAACAGCTTCCACTCTTCTTGGAAGACTTTCCACAAGATTTTGGAGTTTCTGTGGGAATTTGGGTCCATTTGTTCTGTAGAGCATTTATGAGGTCAGGCTCTGATGTTGGACGGGAAGGTCCGGATCACAATCTCCGTTCCAGTTCATCCCAAAGGTGTTAGATGGGGCTGAGGTCAAGACTCCGTGCAGGCCAAGTTCTTCCACACTGAACTCATTTAACCATCTCTTGCTTTGTGCACTGGGGCACAGTCTTACTGGAATAGAAAAGGATTTTCCACAAACTGTGTCCACAAAGTTGGAAGCATGGTGTTGTCCAAAATGTGTTGGTCTGCTGAAGTATTAAGACTGTCCTTCACTGGAATTAAGGGGCCTAGCCCAAACCCTGGAATATATGTATGTCCCAATATTTTGTCCGAGTAGTGTAAATGTAACAACAGTCCTGAGAAATTATGTGATTCATTTAGATGAATGCAGGGATAGTCCCTTTTTTGCACCAGGCCCGGTGGGGTTAAGGTACAAGTAGAGTGACTTCAGCTGCTGCCACTCATAACATCCTTATTGCTGCCTGATTTAGCTTTTAGGGCTTTTATTCCCTCACTGAGAGAGTCCTGCTCAAAAAGACACAGACAATGGCCTTCCTGTCCCTGTCTGTCACTCTGTGTGTGAGTGAGAGACAGAGTGTGTTTCACTTACAACACATGTAAACCCACTCATGCCGTAAATCAGTGTTTTGTCGTCTGTCTAAATTGCTCTGTCTCTCTCACTCATTCTCGCTCTGTATGTTCTCGCCCCCCAAATGCCACCTAACAATAATGTTTATGGTACAACTGCCTCAGAGTGTGTGTGTATGTTTGTGTGTGTGTGTGTGTGTGTGTGTGTGTGGGTGTGAGTGAGTGTGTGTGTGTGTGTGTGTGTGTGTGTGTGTGTGTGTGTGTGTGTGTGTGTGTGTGTGTGTGTGTGTGTGTGTGTGTTTACAGCTCCTGCAGGCCTGAGTACCGAATCTGGTCATAAGGGTCAGAGGTTGCAATGTGAGCTTGACTGCAGGAGAGAGAGACAGTGAGAGAGTGAGAGAGAGAGTGAGAGAGAGAGAGAGAGAGAGAGAGAAAGAGAGTGAATTGCACACGTCATGCCTCAGTAGTTTTCACCCCTCCTCAGTGGCCCAGGAACCAGTGAACCTAGTGCAGCAGCTCCACTGGGGCCAAAGAGAGAAAAGAGGGAGAGAGAAGATGCAGGAGGTGAAAGGAAAGACCAGGAGAGAAAAGAAGAGGTAGATCCAGAATTTCCCTCGAGCTCTCATTCCAGACTTCCCTCCACACTCGACCTCCGGATTATCCCTGTCGTAATGGAATCTCGTACCATATTATGACAGACTGGAGTCACTTGCCATATTAATATTTGTTATTTTATAGACAGTAGAAACTGAAATAGTAGCAAATATTATCACCAAAGCTATCGTTCAAATTGGTGGACATGTCATTTGGTGGATAGGTCATTCGGAGCATAGTTCAGTTGGTGGATATGTCAGTTGGTGGATAGGTCAATTGGGGGATAGATCGGTTGGTGTATTGGTCAGTTGATAAATATGTCAGTTGGTGGATAGGTAAATTGGTGGATATGTCAATTGGTGCATAGGTCAGTTGGTAGATAGGTCATTTAAAACATAGTTCAAATGGTAGATAATTAAGTTGGTGAATAGGTCAGTTGGTGGATTGGTCAGTTGGTGATTTGGTCAATTGGTGGATTGGACAGTTGGTGGATAGCATAGTTGGTGGATTGGACAGTTGGTGGATAGGTCAATTGGTGGAGATGTCAGTCGGTGGATAGGTAAGCTGGTAGAAATGTCAGTTGGTTGATAGGTAAATGAGATGATAGTTCAGTTAGTAGATAGTTTAGTTGGTAAATAGGTCAGTTGGTGCATTGGAGAGTTAATGGATATGTCAGTTGGTGGATTGTCAGTTGGTGGATAGGTCAGTCTGTGATTATGTCAGTTGGTGAATGTCAGTTGGTGATTATATCAGTTGGTGTATATGTTAGTTGGTGGCTAGGTCAGTCAGTGCATATGTCATTTGGTGGATATGTCAGTTCGGGGTTAAAGTGAGCGAGGGATAGAAATAGACAGTTAATGAGTAGTGCTGAGAGAGACAGTAAGACAGAGAGCCGGAAAGAGAGAGAGACGGGGGAGAGGGTAGGAGCAGGGCAGTCTTGGCTCCGGGGAATGCAGTCTGATTGCTGGGAGTCTCTGAGTGGTCTGGCCTCACCATGGCCCACTGACACTTTTGCACACAGGAAATGAGAATTTCAGCTTCCCTTTTTCACCCTTCACTCCTCCACATGGTTACAGAACTGCTGTTATTAGCACTGCACTGAAGGATAGCACTGTACTTACTTTACTCCACACATACACACTGCTTCAGAAAATGGGCTCACTACCTCCACTGGGGAACAACCAAGGAGTGTTCTAATCTGGAAAGGAAAGAAGGAAAGCAGGAAGCCTTTGGTTAACTGGATGATGTGCTAATCATAATGGCAGCTATGATTTTATGATTGATGTAAACTGATTGATGTGACTGAACTAGACCAGTGACAATATCTCTGGTGTTGTTTGACTAACAAGAAACAAAAAACATTTTATCCCCATAGATATTTGTCAGATTATTCCTAGTATTTTAATACTGTGCCTAAACTGTACTTCAAAATTAATTTGAGGTCCCAAATAATGTGTCTTTGAGTTTATTTCACTGTTATAAACTCTAACAAACACAAATATATGAAAATATGAAAAATATGAAAAATAATTGTATGCATTAATTGAGCAGTTAGTAAGATCATGTGTATATATACAGTAAACCCCCACTTTAAGGCAGATCAGCAGTGGCAGATTTTTTCTGAGACTGAACTAATAATTGTTCAAGGAAACCCCCGCACTAACGCAGAAACTGCAGGTATTCTCTGCATTTTTTTGCTTGTCCGCCACACCCCTCGTCCTCGTGCTGGGTTACTAAGCACAAACTGCTAAGCGCCCAAACATAAACAACCCAGTATGAGGATGTGGTGGACGAGGCCGGACGTCACAGCCTTTTTCGTGGCAAAATATTATTTTTCATGCATTTTAGTGCAATATTTTGTAACATAACTATTAACGTAAATTCCCCTACATTTCCATATAAAAAGTAACTATAAATGTTTTGGTACTGTCCAGAGAGCACAAACAAAGTGAAATGGTGAAATACAGCTGTACTCAGAGGCAGGAGGTTTGAATGTAGCCAATCTGATTACTAGTTGTTTCTCCTTGCTGCTGATTGGCTGCTGCCCTTTGACGCAGCTGCAGTCCAGAATTTCCCCCATAGAGCGTCTCGAGTGTTCTCATGTTTTTGTTTTGTTCTTCTTATGCCCTGTATTTTAATTACTGTAAATTAAATTAATTTATTACTGTATTTACCTGCTTATACCAAAGAAAACGCGTTGCATGAATTACAGTCCAGTCTATACAGGAGTAACATCTGTATTTACATTCTAGCACTGCAGGAGTTCAGTGTAAACTGTACAGTACAGATACAGGTTTACATTTACATTACCTTTACATTTTCTTTAAGGGGAATGTATTAAGCTGAGTTTAAAATTAAATTAAAGTGTTTTGGGAGCATATTTGGGGCATTTTTAGGGTTTACACTAAAAATAGGCATTTTAGGCACATCACAACAACACGGTTTTTCACTACACGCGGGTGGTCTTGGAACGCAACCCCTGCGAAAAGTATATATATACGCACACACAGACACACACATCAATACATCTGCATGTCCACGTCCCTGAAACACTTGAGTGGTTCTAAACCATACGTACTGAGGAGTGTTCACCCTGCTGCACCTTCACGTTCAGGATCTTCTCACAGAGGATTCGGAGCGAGGGACGCGAACCCTGCCGGAGAAACAAGAGACAGGGGAGTTCAGGGTCCAGCATAAAGTCCATAGACTCAGCTGTAGTTTAATAAACTGGTTCTACCTTCCCAATCTTCTTGAATGGAATGTACTTCTGTGTGTCCCGAATGTTTTTCTTCGGGTGGTCCAGCAGCAGAATCTGTACGAGAGAGGACGGAAAGTGAGACGTCAGGAAAATGTGGATCTGCGTGAAAGAGTCTGACACAGGGGGACAGGGTACCGCACCTTCAGGTCATTATGAATGGCATGTCCCACCAACACCCTCCCGTCCAGGATCTCTGCCACCTCCTTCTGGACCGTGCTCACGTCCTCTCCTGCAAGAGACACACACACAAACACACTCCCTTACATCCAATTGTACACATACATTCAAGGACACTTTGTAGCATAATTACTGAATTTTATATAAAAATAATCAATTTAATTTGTTTGCCTGAATTTAAAGGGGGGACAAAAAATTATGTAAAAGAAAACAAGTTAAAATTTTCAGGTGAATTAATAACACATTTTATTTACACAGTCTTTTTCAAACTTAAGGTCATTAATTTAAAAAAAATTTACTAATTATTTTACACAAGCAAAAGCAAATTTTCTGGGGAAAAACGTAT
The DNA here is from genome assembly GCA_037974405.1 of Brachyalestes nurse. Lineage (NCBI taxonomy): Eukaryota > Metazoa > Chordata > Actinopteri > Characiformes > Alestidae > Brachyalestes > Brachyalestes nurse. Next base: position 10,159 of record JBBPCY010049481.1, read on the forward strand.
GAAAGTGTATGTTTCAGTTTTTTCATCCTCTCTACCTCTCCTCCACTCTCTTTCTGTCTCTGTCTGTCTGTCTGTCTGTCTGTCTGTCTGTCTGTCTGTCTGTCTGTTTCTCTCTCTCTCTCTCTCTCTCTCTCTCTCTCTCTCTCTCCCTCTCCCTCTCTGGCTCTCTCACCGTTTTCGATGTCGGAGGGTCGGATGCCACTGACGGCGGTCCGGTAGTCGGTCACTTTCTCCGTGGGTTTGACGAATTTGTCGTAGACGCACTTCCCGAACTGGTTGACGATTGAGACGCGTGCCAACATGCTCTGGTCTCCGCCCGGGCCGACGCCCACCATCTCACAATCCATAGCAACCGCCCGCGTCAGCCTGAAAGAGAGTGTGTGTTCAGAGGTGTGTATTCACAGAGGTGTGTGTAGACGAAGGTGTGTGTGTGTGTGTGTGTGTGTGAACCCTCCCGTCCCAGTGAAAGTGAACGCACCCATCGAAGGCGCCCTCCTTCACCAGCACCCTCTCCGCCTCCCTGCTGCGCTCCGTCTTGCCGCTCCTCTTCTTCAACATGTCCGAGACCTCTGGGCCCAGCGTGGCCTCCAGGATATCGGGGTCCACGTCGTCAAACCAGATATCCGGCCTGCACCAGAAACAAGAGGTCCATCATCTCTATTAGGAGACGAATACTAAATAAAGTGTGTAAAGTGTGTAAAGTTTACACGGAACCATAGCACACAGTGTGAAATTCTTCCTCTGCGTTTGACAAACTTAACTTATTTAACCCACATAACTTATTTAACAGTGTGTGCGGAGGCACCTTACTCAAGAGAACCTCAGTGGTGCCACTTGCAGTCCTGGGATTCAAACCCACAACCTTCTGATCACCCCTATTCTACAATTAAAAAGACTCAATATCTGTTAATTGTTTGATTATGTACGTTCTTCCATTTAACTGTATATGGAAACTGAGCTTGTTTGTGATGTCACAACTCAACACATTTACATGGGCCCCTTATTTATTCAATAGCACTTTAGCCCCGCCCATTCATGCTGAAGTTCAAAGAAGAGCAGCCTCTGAGCTGTAATTTTATCTGCATATATTTCAGTCTTAAAGGCGCAGTAACAGAAACAGGGTCTTTAAAAACTTTAGTTGGATTTCAGGAAGACCTCCATTGATAATAACACCCAGTAACTCACCTGGAGCTGTGATTGGTCAAACTGTCAGGCTCATTTGCATAAAAGAAACATGATAATAGATACTCACTTCTCGGGCTTCTTCTCCACCTCGACCACCTTCTTCTTTCTCTTAACCCGTCCCTCTGGTATTCTGTCCCTGTCCCTCACCGTCCTCTTCTCAGCTCTGTCCCGCCCGGACCCTGAGGGACTCGTCCCGTCCAGCCGGGCGCCTGCCTCCTCTGAACTCTGTGATGGAGGACTGATGATCTTCTGAGGACCACACCCAGGTTTTTTCGCCTCTTCGTCCGTTCTTTGTGTCGTTTTTTTGTTCTTTATTGCCAGTTGAGGTTTCTGAGGTTTCCGGTTCTCCACTTTGGGCCGGGCGTTCTTTTCTGGCTCCGCGGCGCGTTTTGAGCTCAACTCCTGCAAGACAGAGAGCAAACTGTCAGTAAGTAACAACAATGAGCCAATCAGAGCGTTTAAGACTGATATATGTAAATGAGCTCTGCTCTGACTGGCTGCCCTGAACTGACGCACAGCGCTGAAACTCCTTAGAACCTCAGCATGAATAATGAGATCCTCCGGTTACGACGGTCTCGACATGCGATGTTTCGAGTTTCCGACTCTCACTCCCATAAAAACATTAAGAAATTGAGACGTGAGGGTTTTGGTTTTCGTTCTTAAGGACTTTGTGGGTGAACTAGTTTAGTTGCGTGCGGTGGAAGAATACGCAGTAACGCGGCGCGTGAGTGAGGGAGTCGGTGTCTCCAGTACAGTACAGTGAACAAGTCCAGTATATTTATGACCTTTTCCTTTTCTGTGGCTTCGTTGTGTTTTTATGATTTTACTAGAATCAGTGACTCTGAACAGAGTGTGTTTCAACTTACACCAAAATTCAGGTCACCACAGTGTCGAAGGATCGGTGGCATAACTTGTTTGTGGAATGCATTGGTTTTGTGACATCACAAAAACCGAATTAAAAACAGCAGCTTATTTTCTAGCTATTTCCAACCTTTTACGATTCCAGAATAGTGATGATGAAAGGCAAAACAATCACAGTCTGTGGCAGTAAAATCACAATAACTTTGAACTCTGTACAAACTATGCATGTGTATTTGTATTTGTGCATGTCTATACATTCACGTGTTTGAGTGTACCTGTGTGTGTGTGTGTGTGTGTATACATATACATACTCATACATAGGTATAAATACATACATATCTATATCTAATCTATATCTACATATATATATATATAGGTATGTATACAGATGTATACACGTGTGTGTGTTACAGTGTCTGTGTTACAGTGAGTTTGTGTTAGTGTGTGTTACAGTATCTGTGAATGAGTGTGTGTTTGTGTGTGTGTGAGTTACGGTGTCTGTGAGTGTGTGTTACAGTGTCTGTGAGTGTGTGTGCGTTACAGTGTCTGAGTGTGTGTGTGTGTGTTACGGTGTCTGTGAGTGTGTGTGTGTGTGTGTGTGTGTTACAGTGTCTGTGTGTGTGGGTGTGTGTGTGTTACAGTGTCAGTGTGAGAGTGTGTGTGTGTGTGTGTGTGTGTGACAGTGTGTGTGTGTGTGTGTGTTACAGTGTCTGTGTGTTACGGTGTCTGTGTTACAGTGTCTATGAGTGTGTGTGTGTGTGTGTGTGTGTGTGTGTATGTGTGTGTTACAGGGTGTGTGCGTGTGTGTGTGCGTGTTACAGTGTCTGTGAGTGTATGTGTGTTACGGTGTCTGTGCGTGTG
>JBBPCY010049502.1:0-13065 GCA_037974405.1 Brachyalestes nurse
GCTCCACGGGGGAAATTCTGGACTGCAGCTGCATCAAAGGGCAGCAGCCAATCAGCAGCAAGGAGAAATAAATAATGTTCTCGGATTGGCTACGCCCCCTCGTCCTCCTGCTGGTTGTTTATATTTGGGGACGAGGACCGAACGCCACAAAAGCAAACGTGGAGGATATCTGCAGTTTCCGCGTTAGTGCCGGGGTTTCAGCACACAATAGACTGTGTTGCTGCTGTTTTCTGGGGGCAGTTTCTGCACATTTGGACTCTTATGTTTTACATAAAACATAAATATTTGCATCAGCTGCCCTGTACTCTAGTCCTGTATTATTATTATTATTGTATTGTACACTTTTGCACTCTGTATAGTCCTCTCTGCCCTTTGTGTGGTTTTTTGTTGTTTTGTGTCACACAGTTTTCCCAGATTGCTGAGGAGGTGATTGAAGTGACAATCTGATTCTCAACTGATTCACAAAACAGCCACTTGACTTGACCTGAAAAATTCACTGGGAGGAGAATGGAAAGTTGTTTCAAGAAACAATTTTGGTTTCCTAAAGAACCGTTCAATGGATCATCTGGATAATCAATGCAACAGACTTCTCAGCGAAACATTTCATCTAAGACTGTCTCTGAGTTAGCCCAGCAACAAGATGGACAGAGACAATCAGTGGAATAATAAACCAGCCTTAAGAAGCCTGAATACAGAAGATAGGATAGGAACATAATAGGACCCAAACACTGTAGGACTTATATAGGTGACCAGACAGGAACTCCATGTGACCCAAACAGATGACAGGATGGGAGCATAACAGAATCTGAACAGAAGACATGATGTGAACACTATATAACACAAACAGAATGCAGGATAGGAACATTACAGAACTCAAACAGAAGATAGAATAGGAACATAATGGGATACAAACAGAATACAGGATAGGAAGACAGATGACAAGAAAATAATGCAACAGAAGACGTGATGGGAACACCATAGGACTCAAACAGAAGACATGATAAGAACACTATGGGACTCAAACAGAACACAGGATAGGAACCCTATAGGATCCAAACAGAACACAGGTTAGGAACATTACAGAACCCAAACAGAAGACATGATAAGAACACTATAGGACCCAAACAGAAGACAGTATAGGAACATTACAGAACCCAAACAGAAGATGTGATAAGAACACTATAGGACCCAAACAGAACACAGGTTAGGAACATTATAGGACCCAAACAGAACACAGGTTAGGAACATTATAGGACCCAAACAGAACACAGGTTAGGAACACTATAGGACCCAAACAGAACACAGGTTAGGAACATTATAGGACCCAAACAGAACACAGGTTAGGAACACTATAGGACGCAAACAGAACACAGGTTAGGAACACTAAGTGGGCAAAATGAATTCTCCCTGACCCATTGGTGCACAGAAGTTTATTTAAAAATTAGAAGCCATTTTAGAAGCACCATTAAAAGTTAAGAAATGTATAAATTATATGAAATGATAACCTTTTTCAGAACTTGACATAATTTAATGTATTTTGCAAGACTCCAAGTCAAGAACCATTTAGGAACCTTTGTTTTCCAGAGTGTGGAGGGGGGGTGTTTGGAGAGTGGTTTAAGTCTCAGCGGATCCCCAGGGCAGGGTGGTTGGCAGCAGTAAGCTGGCACGCTGCCTGGCTGAGTTAGATGTGGGGTGATGTGTCTCTGGCAGAGCCAGCCGAGCACCAGACTGCTCCGTCTCACTGACAGCGCGGTCGCCATTCAAGGTGAATGGAGATTAGACTGCATCGAGAGGGGAAGTGTTTTTACACCCTGTGAGCTCTTACGTAAGGACTGCTGCGTCCCGTATAAAAATAGCAGCTGTACGCAGAAACCAGATATCCCCAGGAACTCTTTGAATTAAATATATCAGAAGTGCTTTTCTTTTCACGTAGTAAAAATGAAGTAATAAAGAAAGACCTGGAGGCCATTGACTCAGATGGACCTTTGTAATAGGCCTGCTATTCTTTATTAGAAACACCTAGCTTATTGATCCACTATGTGCTTTGTGCAGTTTATTAGCCTCCATCTAACCAATTCATCATTGGTCAGTTACTATTTGGGTGGTGGACCCTTTACTGCACTGATACTGGTATGGTAGTGGTCATAATAGTGTGTGTGGCACTGGTACAAGTGTATCTGGCATAGTGGTATTGCACAGTGTCACCTAAATTATTACACTATAAAACTAAAAAAATCCAATAGAATAAGAAATCATAAAAACAAAAAATAAAATAGAATAAAATGAAATAAATAATCAAAGAAATAAAAGAATACATAGAAAACCAGTAAAAGAAGATTGAAGTTGGCTACAGCTGGTGCATATCTGATATAGTTGGGCAAGTGGTTGGACAGCATAGTGGATAAATGTAGCCGTTCCTGCACCTACCAAGATTATACACATCAAACATATAAGTATTCAGGACCCAAGTCAGTGACTTCAGTACACAATAAGTAAAGCTTCGAAATCAATTAATTACTGAACTGGGTGCAAGGAGCCAGTGCAAGGACCTGAGACGTGAGAACTGGAGTGATTGTTCGTCAAAGCACAAGTCTCTAACTGTACACCAGGGAGAGATACAAGGGAAGGGGTTTCTGATAAAGCCGCCACTGAGGATATTTTTGACAGAACTTTGTACTGGGTTTTGAAAGACTTGATGTTCGAGGTCATATCCGGCTCTTATTTGCTGCACTTGAGAATTTTGGTTAACTGCGTTCACAGTCAGGCTTCAATACATACCATGTTCCACTGAACCTCACTCTGCTGTGAATTAGTTCGATTTTCTTTCAGTGAAGAAAACATCTGGATTCCATACATAACATCTGAATTAGGTTCTGCTTCACTGGACATGTTTTTTTTTTCCACATCAATAAAGGTCATGGATGGAGAAACACGCTGCGACCACCATGTCAAACCACGTTTGTTTCAAATTCTGGTGAGAGGAACCACAGTGTCTACAAGAGCAAATTATTTATCCCAGTGAACCTTTTTATTTCTAACGTGTAGAATGCTGATGACTGTAAAAAGTGGTAAATATGATTAAATTGGCTTTCTTAAAAACTCATGCATGTACTGTTGCACCATAATAAATTTTTTGATAAAAAAAATATATGTTTTAGGCTAAATGCTTATCGTAAAACTATGATAAATCATTGCCCCAAGCATCAAGTGACATTCATAAACATTTTATGTAATATCTTTCGATGAGGAAGCTTTTAGAGGCATTAAAGTCTTCAGACATTTGGTTCCTGTCAGTACTGTAATTTCACACCAAGCCACTTTAAATTAATTCGTTAATACCTTAAATCAATGCAATTCCTCTTTAATCCCATCAAAGCCTTAGTCCTTACTCTGCCCTCTACTGGTACCCTTGTGTAAAGTTCTTTGTAAATGAAAATGAATATACAGTACAGCCCCGATTTTATCTTTTATAGGTGCAAGTATTGAACTGAAAAGCTTTGTCTTAGTTTTTAAAAACTGCTGACAAACTTTCTCCTAATTTCCAAATAAAAATATTGTTCTTTAAAGCGTCATTTTAAAAGAAAACATCAAAATAAGAGAAACGATGCAGCGTTTACAGAACGACTGCACACACAGAGACACAAAGACAAGAAGAATATAAAATATAATGTAAAGTCGAAATAAAGCTTTCCAGAAAATACTCTGTACTAAATAGACTATAACACAAAATGCAGTGGTCTGTACAACAAGATAGCAAGATCTGTACAATGTGCAAAATGTAACAGAAAAAAGATGGAATTGATCTTGGCAGGGTGTTTTGCCAATAAAAAGACTATATACATTTTTTTGACATGGAGTTAAAAAAACTTGCCACTTTATCACAAGCTCCTTTCAGTCTCCTTCTTGCTGGAGTGCAGTTTGAGACTGTTGATGCACAGTCCTCCATCAATGGGCATTTTATGATGACAGAGCTGCTCTCGGCTTGATATTTTTGGGTGGTGGACCTCTCTCAGCCTCGCAGTCACACTGACGTTTGCAAGAACATCAACTGTGCTGTTCTGAGAATGGTCCACCACCCAGATATTACTTTATCAAGAGGGTCAAAAGTGTCAGACAGATGATGTGGGAATAGTTGGTTCATTTATAAGAACCCTATCAACACCACCGTGCCTAGTACAATTAGAACAGACCACCACACAAAGTGGTCCTGTGGTCAGAAGCTGATCAATGATGAATGAAGTGCTATAAAATATACTTTTTTATTGATTCGGTTTGAACAAATACAAAGACAAAAAAGCAGCCCATTGCAGTGCTTTAAAGGTAGGAAAACAGAAAACATAAAGAGGAGTAGAGTGACAACAACAGAATGATGGTGGGCAGATGTATTATACATGCAGCGAGTTAAATGTTTTCCACAAAACACATGGCTAGTCTTGACTTGCAGAGATAGTCAGTTCATTAATTCCTTGAAAAAGACCACAGCAGCGGACTAATCATTGATAGTTTGAGGTGTTGCTTTATGAAATCTGTTCCAAAATTAAAATATTTAAAAGGTAGTAGTGCCAGACAGAAACCAACCATTCAAAATAGTCTTTCTGGTCAATATCCTTTTCCACTGTAAATTAAGCCTAATTGCTAATACAAATAAACCAGGGATATTAACGTATGAAAACCTGGAAAGAACCTCCTGACTGGAGGGCGTCCCAAAACATATGCATATAGTCCCCATTCGAGTCTATGTTACAGTTATTACAATTTTTGTCCTTAGACATTTTTATCAAATAAGCTGTACATCGTGTAGACCCTACACTGAGATTTCAGTTTGAGCTACACCGTAATTTATTCAACGAGTTCATTCGCTCTGACTGATGCCCCCCGCCAACAAAGAAAAACCACAGCAGAGCTGCTCTCACAAAACGGTGATGAAACACGGCCATTTTTACCTTCACTACTCCAGCCCTGTGAGTCCTCATTAAACGTGAATGAGTGGAAAGAGTTCCTCCAGCACCATCAATAAGAGATGAAAACTCACTGCCTGCTTGTGTTCTTCTGTGACCCCATCAGTGTGAGCAGGTAGAACGTTCCCTCTTTTTAAAGGAAAGGATCAGTGAAAAATTCATTTTACACAGTTTTCCACTTTCCTTGGGTGTAGTCAGTCAGCAAGAAGTGCTTCTTTAATTTAGAACTACAGCTGTGAGGCTAACACTGCTAAAAATAAAGATTTAATAATAATAAAGATAATAATAAAGATTTTGTGACTCAATAGTCACAAAAATAGTATATTTAAAAATACTACACCAAAATTCACCCAGTTCATTCAAACCACTTTCAGATCTTAACTAAATTAAATTCGCTAGTTCTTATCTACAAAATGAGTTAGCACACAGCTATCTTTACCCTATCAGGCTTCTGTTCCTACTCGTTTTCTTCGCTCCTTCAAGGAACATCGTCTGCCTCTGCCATCCCTACACACAAGGTAAACCATAACGTTCAGACTCTTCTCAGTCGTGGGTCCCTGCTGGTGGAATGAGCTGCCAAAGTTGAACAGCACAAAATTCTTTCTCTGCATTTAACCCATTCACCAAGTGAAGCAGTGGGCAGCCAGGAACAGCTCCTGCGGTGCAGAGTGTGGGGACGGTACCTTACTCAAGTAGCTCAGAGGTGCTTAGCAGTCTTGGGATTTGAACCCATGACTTTCTGATCAGAGGGCAAATGCCCTAACCATTAGGCTACCAGTTTGCACTACTCTTATATAAAGCTTTAGTACTTAGAACTCTCCACTTGTTCTCACACTGTCCTGAAACTGGGGGTTTAACCTGCAACTTTGTGGTCATCAGGTTCACAGATAAGTTTTTTACCCACTAGGCTATTACCACCCATTGTTAACAGACTGGTGGATGTGGTTAGTTAACTGGTGGATGTGGTTAGTAAACGGGTGGATGTGATTAGCAGACTCGTGAGTATGGTTAGAAACTTGGAAATGAGGTTAGCAGACTGGTGGATTTGGTTAGCAGACTGGTGGATGTTGTTAACAAACTGGTGGATGTGGTTAGCAGACTGGTAGATGTTGTTAGAAACTGGTGAATGTGGTTAGCAGACTGGTGGATGTTGTTAGAAACTGGTGGATGTGGTTAGTAAACTGGTGGATGTGGTTGGTAGACTGGTGGATGTTGTTAGAAACTGGTGGATGTGGTTAGCAGACTGGTGGATGTTGTTAGAAACTGGTGGATGTGGTTAGTAAACTGGTAGATGTTGTCAACAAACTGGTGAATGTGGTTAGCAGACTGGTGGATGTGGTTAGCAGACTGGTGGATGTTGTTAGAAACTGGTGGATGTGGTTAGTAAACTGGTGGATGTGGTTAGCAGACTGGTAGATGTTGTTAGAAACTGGTGGGTGTGGTTAGCAGACTGGTGGATGTGGTTAGCAGACTGATGGATGTTGTTAGAAACTGGTGAATGTGGTTAGCAGACTGGTGGATTTGGTTAGCAGACTGGTAGATGTTGTTAGAAACTGGTGGATGTGGTTAGCAGACTGGTGGATGTGGTTAGCAGACTGGTGGATGTGGTTAGCAGACTGGTGGATGTTGTTAGAATCTGGTGGATGTGGTTAGAAACTGGTGGATGTGGTTAGCAGACTGGTGGATTTGGTTAACAAACTTGTTGATCAGTGGTGTTTGTTACCAAACTTAGTCTTATTGCTACAGATTTAAACTAAAGAAGCAAAATTTAAACTTCAAACAGGTCTTAGCTGATCAACTATATCTGATCTAAGTTGATTTTTTTTCATTAACTTTTCTTTTTTAAGGACTTAAACTACAACAAATATCCACATTTCCTATGTAAGGCCTTGGTTAGATTAAGGAAATTACAGCATTTTCTCTCTGGCAGCGTGTTGATTTTGGCTGTTTCCTGACAGTGTGAAAACAAAGAGAAGAATAAAGAGGGCTGGCAAAGATTTGCAGTAGCTTTTAAAGTGTTTTCCACCATCAATTTAATCACACTATGCTGCAGTCTCAATTACAACCTCCATTTGGGACTGGGGAAAAGTATTTTATAATGATACTAAATTGTCTTTTCAGACATCCTGTGTGCTTGTGTCTAGACAGATGCTTTGCCCATGTTAATGTATTTCAAGTATTACAACCACATCTCAAATCTTCGTTATCTGATTATATAACCGATGTTGCCATGGCTTGCACTAATATGCTCTCAAAATACATAATAGATTAGCTTGAATATGACTATGTTATGGCTGAGCAACAAAAATAATAGAACCAAACAGCAGAATTGCAGCTGCAGTGCTATGTATGTGTCTGTAGACTCGTCTATACCTTTAACCCAGTGGTATCCAGTCCCAATCTTTGTAAGCCCTTGACCTTCTTCCAACCGTTCTTTGCCCTTTGTGATGAGAAGGGATGTTTTCGTTACGAAACCTTTGAAACTGAAGTATGTAACTGGGCTCTGAGTTCTGATTGGCTACCTTATAATGTATCTCATTTAAAATACAGTCTGGGCCAAAACACTCCTTATAACTAAAGTGAATAGGCAGGGCTTAACTGCTTTAGGTCGAAAAGGTGGAAATTTGTGATTGTACTGGCTTGTATCACGTCAGAAATCCATTGCCTTTAAAATGGACTGTTTCTAAAGATTAAAATGTTTCCTACAGTTTCCTACATTTGCAACTTACTTGCTTAATGTTTATTAAAAGCCTATAAAATGTCTATAAAAAGCCACTTCATATAATTCTAATGTGGATCACCAGACTAGTGTTAGACATTTATTGAGCCATTAAGTAACAGTAAATGGGATAAAACAATTAAAGAGTGCATTTAAAAGTTGAAGTCTAGAATTTGACTCTGCATCACCAACAACCAGTTAATAGGAGTCAGACATGCACTGTTACAGATTCTTTCATTTTATACAGGAAACATGTTTTATTCTATATATTTGCATTTATAATTGCTCACCCAACACCTTTCCAGAGTTTAACTAGAATAAAAAGTTGCAGTTCATGAAATAAATAAGACAAAACCTGTGGTGTACATAAACCTTTGACTGGTAGTATATATGGACTTTGAGGAGAAATGTATGTTTTGTTTCTTTTTACAAGTTATACTGTGTCCTAAGTCACATCCACAAGTCTACTCCACCTTAATTCTACAAGAAAGAGACAAAAGTGGCACGACTGTGTAGCCAGCACAGTGTATTTCTTAGAATTTGTATTTCCTCCAAGTGTGTTGAGGTGTCCAATGACGTTGCACTAGCATCAATTTGAAAAAAATTGGTGGAGCTTCACGTGACTCTGAAGTAGAGTGAAGTAGTCCTAGCCTTCACTCTCCCAGCATTAGTGGTTTCATGTGATTGGGGTTGTCCTGGTCCTGTGTAAAAACACAGACACAGAGGTGCTACTATAAAATAGTGTTTTATCAAAATAAAATTCACCCAACCTGATTGTCAGCAGAACTGAAAGATTTACCTTCCCCTGAAACGGAACTCGTTTTAGACCGAGGCTTTAAGAGGGATGTGATAATGCATAAATACGTACAGCAGCTTTTAACGTCTCGGTGATCTCTACCTCCAGGTCATCTGGAGAATAGATGAAATCATTCCTCTTGATTCAAATAAGTTGACTTTGGGCGTACGAATGGCTCAATAATTGTAAAGTTAATTGCATTAATTAAGCACACAGCCTCCCAGCACATTACAAATCTTCTACAGACAAACAGTGCGTGAAGCACGAGACCTCGAGGGAACAGGGCCATATTAACTGGGAATTATTACATATTATTACATTTGTGTGTGTGTGTGTGCTTGAGAGCAGCTGTGTGTTTATGCAGAGAACCCCACCGCTTAATATGCTAATATTCAATGAATAAACAAAATCATTTATTTTACCAATTAGGGTCACTTCTGTAACTGCTAGCATGGGTTTAGAGAACATGTTTCAATCTGGTTTATGTTGATCATAAAAATATCAGGTTACAGTCCAGCACAGTGGTAATTTAAAAAAAGAAAGTTGGAAATAGACAACAAAAATGTCCATCTCGGCAATTTCTACTAAAATTTAATTACATTTTTTCACATTGATCATGACATGTTAACAGAGATATTTGAAGTAGTTTGAAGTACAAATATAGCCATTTTATTTAATATTCATATCAGTAATAAACCCTACACATGCGTTCACTAGGGCTGTGCGATATGGACAAAAGAAACCTATCACGATTTTTTTGAACAATATTGCGATTTTGATTTTAATCACGATTTTGACACACAGACGTGTTTTATAGTGTGAATATAAAACATGTTTCCATGGGAAAACAATTAGATCTTTATCAAAGGCCTGTGACATGTCTCTAAAACAGACATAAGGCAAATTTTTTTGCCATGCATAAGTCGTAGACCTCTTTGTGACGCTGCCTCAGGTGTTGAAATAGGTTTGTTGTGTTTCCCTGTTTCACCGTAACGACAGACTGACAGGTCTTACAGATTCCCTGGCTCTGTGATACATCATCTCTCCTGTATCCAAAGTAATCCCACACCACAGATGTTGACTTTTTTTGGGCACCAAGTCCTCCTGTGCTGAACTCATCATCCCAGTTTCTGCAGCCTATTTGTCGTTAAGCTCAGTCTCCTGTTCTCACGCTCTGTTTAGCCGCGCTGCGTTGTGATTGGTTCGAATAGCAAACCGCGAGAAAAGTCAGGAGCGTGCAAAAAATCTGGCTGTAAGGCGATTTAGAAATCGCGCATATTCACGTTGCGATTTCGATACGATTTCGATTAAGCGCTCAGCCCTAACCTCTAGCGTCTGGGGTGCAAATCAAAGTTGAGTCTCTGGAGTGCAAGTCAGAGAGGAGTCCGTTGTATCTGGGGTATGAATCAAAGTCAAGACTTGGGTCTTTGGGGTGCAAATCAGAGTCAAATCTCTGAGGTCCAAGTCCAAATCTCTAGATTCTCTTAAATTTGAGGAGTTGACTTCAGATAGAGTGTCTGGGCTGCGAGTTACAGTCAGTCGAGACTTTAGCACAGAACAGTTTAGTAACTATATAAAAATCCTCTGAAATGTGAAGTTTATTCCTGTCCATGAGTTTGTGACTCTCCACTTTCATCTGGATTGTTCACAGAAGGTAAATGATTGAGGTCGTATTTGTAGCAGGAAAGTGTGGGGTGCTTATATTAAAGTCATTAATCTTGTTTTGATTTTACAAAAAGCTAAAATGTGTCATTTTGTGCCCCGTGCTCTCTTGTTTTGTAAATGATTAGCAGTGGCAGTCTCTGAGGTGAGCACATTATATCACCTTGTGTACCGCAGAGGAGCCTCTTATCTCTACCCTTCAACACTGACACACACACACACACACACACACACACACACTCACACACAGTCAGCACCAACACCTCAGTCCCACATGTGTTACTCTGACAAGAGAAGAGCTCACAAATGTCAATCACGTCTCCTCCCACACACAAGCCCTCCAGCGCCGTCCCAGCTGTCAGACGGGAGCGCAGGCAGTGAAATCGGTCATGATGTCTTTCTAAAGAATATTTAGACCAGCGTCTTCTGCTTGTGTGCCTCTCCAGGTCCTCTATCTTCTCAGGCCAGCTTCTTACACCAGTAATCTTCTTGGCTCCTCGAATCTTCCCCGTTGGGCCTCAGCACATTTGTTTTTTTCTTTGCTAATTAAATCTCCTCAACAAGAGAAGGGGCGTAACACAGCCCACTGTCTGTCTCAGTACCTGTCCAGTGCTTTTTTTTCTAACCCACACTTCATTTAATGTTTGTAAACACAGTCATTCAAAGTGGGTTTGATGTGAATTGGTTCATTGTGTAAATACTTAACCACTCTGATTTCTTTACAGCGGCGGTGATTGGAACCAGACGTGTCCAAAACAAACAGACAGTTCATTTACAATTGAACCCCCAGTGAAGCCTCACGTGTCTCTGAGTGTTTATATGGAAGCTGATGATGGTAAAATAGGGGCAAATATGAACTAAATCCGTTTTCCTTTGGGACTATTTCGCCCTGCATGTATCCCTCCACCATGAACGGGTTTAGTTTTAGGACCAAAATCTTCTCAGAACTCTGGTAGAACAACGTCTCAGGCCTCAGGCAGATCATTCATAAACATCTGATGGAAGAACTTTCTGTGAGGAGCTTTTAGAGGCGGACGTCTGGTTCCATTCACCTCCACTGTGATCAGGAGGTGCTCAATTAAGAGAAAGTATGTCCACACGTAATCACTGTGCTGTGTCAGTAGCTTGTAGACAACCTCTATAATTTTCTCTATAATTTTCACAGTTGCCATGGAGCCTTGAATTACAAGGTTTTCTTTACAATTAATTTAAAATGTAAAAAATTCTGAATATAAATTTCATTTGAATTATAATTTGAATTGAAAACATAATCACAGTATATTAGTAAAATGTTCCAAAGAGCCCTGTTCTCATTGGGCTGCCGCGTGAATCCTCAGCAGCGCTCTCATGCGGCGCTCGGTGCCTGTGCTCTAAACGCGGCTTGCTTCGAACCTCCTGGAACTATCAGAAAGCTTTAGCAGCGCGTGCTGCGTTCAGTGGAAGCTCCTGCGTTCCGCCTCGAAGCAAACCGACCGCCCACGTCTCCCAGTTATCTGCTTTCAACACTCCGCACCTCTGGATCCTCCGTGGAAAATCTCCCTGATGTTTTGAGTCACGTTCCATGTTCACATGCGGCTTATATGCCGTGTTTATAATTAGAAACTCCAGCCTTCTTCTCACCTGCAAGTTCTGCTGAAGTTCTAGTCAGTCAGTCAGTCAGCCAGGGTTTAGAAAGTAAGGACAATAGAAAAATGGTATTTACATTCCATTTATCAGCACCAACCTTCAAAATGAGGAGTCCATTTATCCATTAATCCATCCATCCATTCATTCATCTATTCATCCATTCATCCATCCATTCATCCATCCATCCATTCATTCATCCATCCTTTCATTCATCCATTCATCCATCCTTTCATTCATCTATTCACCCATCCATCCATTCATCTATTCATCATTCATCCATTCATCCATCCTTTCATTCATCTATTCACCCATCCATCCATCCATCCATTCATCCATTCATCGATCCATCTACTTATTCATCCATCCATTCATTCATTCATTCATCCATCCATTCATCCATCTATTCATCCATTCATCCATTCATCCATCCTTTCATTCATCTATTCACCCATCCATTCATTCATCCATTCATTTATCCATTCATCCATCCATTCATCTATTCATCCATTTATCTATTCATCCATTCATTGATCCATCCATTCATTCATCCATCCATTCATCCATCCATTCATCCATCTATTCATCTATTCATTCGTTCATTCATTCATCCATCCATCCATTCATCCATTTATCCATCTATTCATCCATTCATTCCCTCATCCATTCATCCATTCATTCATTCATTCATTCATCCATCAACCTGTCCCAGCACTTTTTACAGATTTTCAGGACCTTTACATATTCCTCATTTTACTTGAGTTACACATAAATGATGTTCATGATAATTTATTAACCAAAAACATATTTGTTATATTTTGACCAAAATCTCAGATTTATTTATTTATTGGCTTGTTTATTTATTTTTAGGGCTGATATGTAAATGCGCTCTGATTCTCTGTGGTCTTTGTAACTTAGTTAGGAATGGGCAAGGATTAACCACTTTAGGCTAAACAGGTGGAAATACTGTCTGTAAAATGTTGGGTTTTGTGAGTTCAAAATAGGTTATTTTTTGCAGGCATCTTCCAAAATATCAAGTGTTTATATACATCGACTAACCCCTTTAGTTATACAAGCCCTTTAAAAGTTGTTAAATGGAAGTGGTCCAAAACGTCTTCCACTGAAAATAACCAAAATGCATGGCAGCAACGTATGTGAAATAATAATAACACTGCATTCAAGGGATGAAAAGATAAATGGGTTATGTATGTAGTGGTTCACCATCTTGCAGTGCAACTGGACAACCTCTAAAGTTAGTGGTTTGGGGGGGGGGGGGGGGGGGGGGGGGGGGGGGGGGGGGGGGGGGG
>JBBPCY010049521.1:0-13064 GCA_037974405.1 Brachyalestes nurse
GGGACTTTTTATTAGCCATTTTGGCGTTCTTTTCTCACAAATCTCACACGTTTACTCGCGCGCTGTGAACAGAACTGCGCTCTCCGGCTGCTCACGCAGCAGTGACTCGGCACTCGGTTCCCGCGCTGTTTACTCGAAACTTTGAATAGGAAGATGGCGTAATTTTGGTCTTGAATCGAAGTACTACATGTCTGCCAACTAGTGATAGGGAATACAAATGTTGTTTCACATGATATTTGTAACTACAGTCTATTTTACTCATGATGACGTCTTGTCGCCATTCTGCGACTTTGGCGCTTAAAGGGTTAAACCTGTTTTACCTGAACTGCGTTTTGGGAGACGCAGTTCAGGTCTTGGCTCCTTAGCATGTCATGCTAACGCCCTACATTACATGACATTAGACTCAGGGTACGGGGAAAGGCCTGTGATGATTTTCCTTCAGAGCTGAGTCCTGAGACATAATACGGAGTGCATGCAAAGATGTGTGTGTGTGTGTGTGTGTGTGTGTGTGTGTGCTGCTCACAGATGCTTAGCGAGCCACTTTTAGCACTTTGCAAGCGCTTGCTTTGTTTTAACGTCTTTCATTGCCCACTTTCCTTTTAAGGTGATCCAGCTGTTAAGCAGTGAAGGGACTAAACTTTACAGCCTGGCCTACAGGCCCTGCATCAGGGGCTCTCCCATCTCACCCACCCATTTCCTGGCTTTCAGAGAGCTGGGGACACCCGGCTTTGAAGTTAGCAGACAGCGCGGCTGCACTGTAAGTGTGTGTGTGTGTGTGAGTGTGTGTATGTGTGCACTTGTTTCTGCAGCCAAGGTGAGCCAGCAGTGCGTCCGTCGAGAGGAACTCGCCACTGGTTCCAGCTCAAACCGGTTACGGGCCAGACAGGCCGTAGAGGAACTGAGAGAGGCCATCAGCAGTGAGGGAGGAGAGAGACTGTGGCGTGTGACTTGTGGCCTATTGTGTTGATTCAACAGTCTCTTTGCCTGGATACTGCTTTAAACACGGCTCCGCCTGCGTGGACGAGGTCTTCCAGACCCACCGGCCCTGTCAGAGCCCGGCGGAAGCGGAGGTTCGCGAGGTCTTATTAGTCGCAGATAAATGGCAAAGCTACTCGCATTCTTCCGCTGCTACTGGAGCCCCTTAAGACAGAGCTGGAGTTCGTCTCCCAAACGATGAAGCATTCCTGCAGATGATGGCCACCCTGGGAACCGAAACACAGGCCGGGGGCTCAGATAATGGTGTAAAAAGTCTCGGCCCTGACGTTTCCTCAAGAAATCATTTTAAAGGGTCCTCTGAGTCGTCATAATTTCCACATAATTGACGGGTTAAGATGGATGGGTTTGTGGTAAAGCGCTCTGTTCACAGTGGAGGTCAATGGAACCAGACGTCCGCCTCTAAAGTCCCCTCACAGAAAGTGATTCTATGAAACGGTTCTGGTTGTGCCGCCTGAGACGAGTTCTGAGAAGATTTTGCTCCAAAAACTAAACCCATTCATGGTGGAGGGACACACGCAGGGAGAAAAAATAGTTGAAAAATACTGATTTAGTTCAGATTTGCCACTATTTTAGCCTAATTAACATTCTATATACACAGAGACAGGTGGAGTTTCACTGGGGGACGATAGTGAATCAAATGGCTATATTTGCATTGTCTGGTTCCATTCATCCGTTTTTAATCAGAGACACAAAGCTAATATCAGGCAGTATCCCATCAAGTAGCACTCGGAGGGTTTGGCCTCTCTGGAAACCAAGCTGGCTGTCGACCATGAAGAGTGTTTGATGATCCAGATCAAGGCTTTGGGGTCTGCTTTCCAAGCTTTGTGCTATTGAGCCTTTCTTTGTCTTATTCATGTGTCAGAAGCACCTGGCGATCAGCTGAACCACCATTCTGGCCCTTCCAAGCTGAAATGTTCTGAGGACCCATGTGGACCTTGAAGAAATGATGGCTAAGCTGTTTTTCATCAAGAATAAATGTTTTCAAAGAATAATATGTTTTTCTGTTATCAGAAGCATATAGAAATAATTACAATTGGCATTACAAAAAGAAAATTACAAATATTTTTGCTTTTTCCTCAGAATAATGCAGGTAATTTAGCTTATTTCATGAAAGAATGCAGGTAAATTGGATTTTTTTTTCAAAAGCAACACATACAATTTTGCTTATTTCAAGATATAATGCAGAACATTTTGCCTGCTTTCAGAAATAATGCTAAAATGCTTCCCTGTTTCAGGAAATAATGCAAATGATGCTAACCCTTTTGCTTTTTTTTTCAAGAAATAGTACAGATATTTTTGCTTTTTTCATAAAAAAATGCACAATAATTGAGCATAATTCATTAAATAAGGCTGATGTTTGTGCTTTTTTTTCAGGAAATGATGCTAATAATGCTCGTTGTGCATAAGGAAATAATTGTGCATAAGGAAATAATAACCATGTACTGAAACAGCCGTCGCTGCCGCCTCTGTGGGAGAGGCGAAACACTGTTTTCAGGGTCAGTTTGAAGTGTCACAGAGAGGCTTGACTGCGCTGAGAAGGTCGGCTCCACGCAGGAAAGAAGGGACCGGCAGAAGGACAGGCGTGGAGTGGTGTGTTCCGACAGGCGGGGGGCGCTGGGTGGTCTGTTCTGAAGGTTTTTCTTCATTTGCGTTGGTTTGACACAATGCGTCTCCCAAAAGAGCCTTCTTCCTGACGGCTCTTTCAACATACACATTCCCAAACACACACACACACACACACACACACACACGGTCCAGCCAGAACAGTCAGCCTGGAATCTTATGCAAATTCCTGTTACTTTAGTCACCCATTGCCACCAGTGGAGGGGCACTGTAACAATGGCGAGGTCCAGTATTTGCTTTGGATGAATCAGTACATTGTGTGTGTGTGTGTGTGTGTGTGTGTGTGTGTGTGTGTGTGTGTGTGTGTGTGCGCATATGTGTGTATGGCGTCAGCGCTGTGCATCGGCACTGACCCCTGTCCCCATGGTGACACCCACATTTCTGCACTGGCAACCCTCTGACGTGTAAAACACAGCCAAAGCAAAATATTTGTGACCTTTCATCAGTGGACAGGGGACTAATTCCTCTTCCTGTCCCCCACAAAAGCTTCGCTGGGGGTGTTGATGTGACAAATGGACTCTATAGACTCACACATGAAACTCGCCGTGCGGAAAAAGTGACCGAACCACAGTGCAATGCAAAAACAAGGATGGCGTTTCGCAGAAAGGACGGTCAGTTTATTTAGCTGTGAGCTAAATTCCTTTAAACGCCTCATTTCATGATCATTGCTTTGATAAAGCCTAATCGGTTTAAATAGTGTCTGTTCTGCTATGAGGTAACAAGAAAGCACTCTCACTGGCCACTTTATCAGAAACACCGTGTGCTTCCACTCACTGGCCACTTTATCAGAAACACCCACCTTTGGCTTGGATTGGATTAACTTTGAGCTTTGGGTTCATAGTACAAAAATGTAATTGTTTTATAAAAAGATGGGTCAGATGCCCCCCATTATGTGGTATAAGAATTCAGTAATAATAGTAATAATAATAACAATAATAATAATAGTATGTTGTATTATTGTTATCACAATATATTGTTATATATCCGTTAATACGCATGATATGTCCCCAATTACAGAAACAGACCACTGATGATAGGACGGCTAAAACAGATGGGCAGATGGGCCTAAGGTGGACCAGCAAGGCAGAGGCTTTTAATGAAGTAGCTGGAAGTTGTAAATATAAATACAGCAATAATTCACAACGTCCATCTCTTGGCCTGTCTGGTGGGACATATTTAGCGCTGTCCCCTTTCACTCTCTAAGCTGTTCTATACTTGTGCAAATCAGTGTCACTGATAAAACCGTAACAGTGCCTTTTGTGTTAGTCATGAACTTAAAACCCAATTAAAAGTAATTAAGCAAGCCGTCCTCCGTCTTCCTCCGAAGGAAACAGCATACAGTCTGGCGCCTTGTAACCTGCATCCCTGCCCCCTGTGTGTGTGTATGTGTGTGTGTGTGTGTGTGTGTGTGATGGGGACTGCCTGTTCTTTAGGCAGAACACTGAGGCATCTAACCCCAGTGGAAGTATTGTGTCCTGCCTGGGTCTTTCTGTCGGCACTGTCCTCTCTCCATTGTTTGGCCTCTGCCCTGTCTATTCTGTCCAGGCCAAGAGAAGCCTCTTCCTGTGTGGCTCTGGACGCCTCCCTCCCCAGGGGGGGGCCTGAGGGGGCCTGCTGGCAGACTCTCTGTCTGGCGGCGGTTCCAGCAGCCAGCCTTGCCATTGTTCTCCTGCTCTTCTCCGCAGGTGCTGGGGCGGTGCAGGCCAAAGGAGGAAACCCTCCCTGCCGCTGCACAATAGGCCAACTTGCCTCCTATTTATATATCCATTTCTCTCCTTGTTTATTTACTCCCCCGGGGTGTTTCTGCAGTGCTGCTCGATTGTCTGCTGAAAAGGCGATTTTGTAATAGTGGCAAATATTTGTCTCTTGGTGATAAACAGTGATTTGCTGTGATTGTTCTGGGTACGCCGCCTTTGGCGTGCGGCTATAATAGAAATTCCTACCTTTCAGGAACACTTTGATGATGTACATCTTTTGACACAGAATGTGAGCTCGCAAACTTCCAACCCTCAGTTTGTGACCGCAGAGGCACTCTTGGCTGGACATCTTTTGGCTGGCAGTCTAGCAGTAACTCTGACGGCTGAACTATATGACGTGAGGGTGACTGATGTTAGTGGCACGCTAAAGCTGTCTGTGGCAGTCTCTTCAGGTTCAGAGTCGGGTGTCAAATTTAGTGAGCTTGACTGAGTCTTAAACCATGGCTGGCTTGAAGCCATGACTATGGGTTGAGTCTTGAAGCCATGGATACATTTTATGACTTGAAACCATGGCTTGAGTCTCATGGTTAAAGGTTGGGACTTAAAGACATGGCCATGTTTTGAGTTTTAAATCCTTGGCTATGGGTTGAGTCTTAAAACCATCTCTGTGGGTTGAGTCTTGAAGCCATCTCTGTGGGTTGAGTCTTGAAGCCATCTCTATGGGTTGAGTCTTGAAGCCATCTCTATGGGTTGAGTCTTAAAACCATCTCTGTGGGTTGAGTCTTGAAGCCATCTCTATGGGTTGAGTCTTGAAGCCATCTCTATGGGTTGAGTCTTGAAGCCATCTCTGTGGGTTGAGTCTTGAAGCCATCTCTGTGGGTTGAGTCTTGAAGCCATCTCTATGGGTTGAATCTTGAAGCCATTTATATTGGCTGAGTCTTAAAGCCATCTATATGGTTTGAGTCTTGAAGCCATCTCTATGGGTTGAGTCTTGAAGCCATCTCTATGGTTTGAGTCTTGAAGCCATCTCTATGGGTTGAGTCTTAAAGCCATCTATATGGTTTGAGTCTTGAAGCCATCTCTATGGGTTGAGTCTTGAAGCCATCTCTATGGATTGAGTCTTGAAGCCACCTCTATGGGTTGAGTCTTGAAGCCATCTCTTTGGGTTGAATCTTGAAGCCATCTCTGTGGGTTGAGTCTTGAAGCCACCTCTATGGATTGAGTCTTGAAGCCATCTCTTTGGGTTGAATCTTGAAGCCATCTCTATAGGTTGAGTTTTGAAGCTATGGGTTTAGTCCTGAAACCACTTCTGTGGGTCAAGTCTCAAAGCTACAGCTATGGGTTAAATCTCAATGCCATGTGAGTGGGTAAGGTCTCAAAACTATGGCTATGAGTAAAGCTGTGGCTTTGCTTTGCATCTCAAAGCCAAATCTATGGGCTGAGTTTTAAAGCCATTGCTATAGGTTAAGTCTAAAAGCCATTGGCTATGGGTTATGTTTTGAAGCCATGGCTAGGGGTCTAGTCTTGAAGCCATGACTGTGGGTCGAGTCTCGAAGCCATGACCATGGGTTGAGTCCTATGAACTGATTCTCAAAGCCATGATTATGGGTCAAGTCTCAAACGTATGGATATGGGTTGAGTTTTGAAGCCAAATCTAGGGGTCTAGCCTTGAAGCCATGACTGTGGGTTAAGTCTCAAAGTCACATCCATAGGTTAAGTCTCCAAGCAATGAATATGAACTGATTCTCAAAGCCATTGCTACAAGTTGAGTCTTAAAGCCATGGCTATGGGTTAGATGTCATAGACATGACTTTGAGTTGAGTCTTGAACCCATGGCTAAAGTTTGAGTATCAAAGACATGGTTACGAGTTGGGCCTGTGGGTTGAGTTTCGAATCAATGGCAGTGGGTCAGGTTCAGTCTTCAATTTCACAGTTGTGCAGTCCCCTAAGATGGACTACAGTGTGAAACTATGCATCTATATCACGGACCCATTAGGTGGGTGACATCATTAAGTGACCAAGTGGAGAAACAAAGTAGGTGCTTCCAATAAAGCAATCAGTGCGGTACACAAAACACCTGGAAAAGAGTGTGTTTTACCTAAATGGTGTAATCCTATGATTAATAGATTAATACTCTGAACACCATGTTCTGCCTTTCCATCCCTCTCTTGCTGATGAATCATTCACTGTTCCTGGAAGGCTGAAGGTAGCATCATATCTCTGATGTAACAGCGCTTAATCACACCTCTCACTGGCAAGGCTTGACCGCAGCAGCAGGTTGCTACTAAGATTAACACAAACATTTTAGAGTCCAATGTTTAAACCAGATAGTGAATCACACAGCCACTGCAAAGTGTACTCTGCTCTCGATATCATGTCACACATCTTATGAAAGCAGTGAGGCAAATACAAATTAGATGGGAAACATTTGAATAACTGACACACCTGTTACCTCTTTCCACTGCTTGTTGGACCTTATGGTTTCAAGTGTTGTAGATTTTCTTAGAGCAGCCAATGATAGGACTTTGCTGCTCTGCTGTTATGACCAGTCTGGTGGTCTTGATAATGAAGACCTTCTTCATTATCGGTCGAAACCAAACCGTTTCTTGGATGTGATAGTGGACGATGGCGGGGACTCTATTCTCTTATCCTCAGGCATTGTTCTTCTCCTCGGTTCACGCAAGCTTTCAACACGCGACACTTAGGTGGTGGTCTCCTCAGGAAACGCAACAATAACTTGAGTGAACGTTAACAATCAGGCCCCTCCGACCACTGCCCATGCATCAACGGCTTGGCAAGAGCTCAATAAAGGAAAGGGAAGCCGATAAGCCTGTATTGCTCCATGCTGTTAGATCCATATCAGGCAAGGCATTAGGCCAAGCGGGGAAGCACTGCTGTCACCTCTCCTGTTCGACCGCTCGGCTTCCTCTGAGTCTAGATGTTATCGTCATCATCTTGAGTCATTATCGCACAGGCACAAGTCCTGACAAGCAATACCATTCAGCGAGGTGTGTACAGACATTGATTCGGCTGTCTGCAATGGTTGGTTGTCTTATGCAATGGGTGATGGGTCTGTTTGATAAATGGCATTTCCCAGGAACAAAGGAGTTTCCAGGTCTTAAGCGTCACTTTGACTGTCAGCTCTTTCAGGAATGCCTCGGTATTCCGGGAGTCTGGCTTTTGTTTATTTGAATGTCACCCAAAATTTAAATAATGGAAAGTGTGTAGGAGGAAGTGTTGGGTCTGTTTTGTTTTATTTTGTTTTTCATTTCAAATGTCCTCCATTTACTGTCCTGTTCTTAACTTTATCTCCCGCATTCCTTCAAAGTCATGTCTCTCTCAGCCTTAGTCCCACGCCTCCTCATCAAGCTGCAAAGATTCACAAAGCAAGTGAGCAAAGAGGGAATGGAAAAAAAGGTTGCAAGAAAGAAGAACAGGAGGTTTTTGGCAGGGTAGTAGGGTCCCATGATGGGTCACTGACCCGTACAGTACGGGAGATTAAGGCAGGCATATGACTGCAACAGTTAAGAAGGATTACGGTGGGTAACAAGTGGGAACTAGGCCAAGCCAAACCGCTAGATAATGTATCAAAAGCAGGCATGTCACAGTGGGTTCCTGTCCGGGCACAACTCTGCTGCCTCATCTCATCTGAGTTCATTGTATGAAGGCCTTGCCAATTAGCCGTTGAGTTGAACTGCGCGTTTAATGAAGCAAGACACCGCCTTGGCCTGTGGAGACTTGGCCTTAAAGCCTAGGCCGGTGTACCGAAAATAGCCGATGCTGTCAAACGTTGATGAGTTTGCTTCCTCTCTTCTTTTGCCTGCGCTTTGTACATGTGACTAATCTTGTCTGAAACGTTAATAGTCTGGATGGAGGAGAAGACATTACTATGGAATGGAATTCCGTTGGCGGAACACATGGTGAATTTCTTTATAGATACTGTTTACATCCGGAATGAAGACCATTAAGAATATTTTTAATAACAGGATATTGGAGATGAAGCTCAACAGCAGCATCCTGAAAATGCAAACATACTTCATACTTTGTGCCACCCATTATTATATTATTGTCACTCAACAATGGTGCTGATGGACAACAGTGCACTGCACTTAATCCCACATGCTAACAATGGACCACATTTGTTCATGTTTATGTTCTAACAGCTCAGCTAAACAAACATGACTACCCTCAAAGAGTTATTGCACCTGTTAGAGGGTGTTTTTGTTGATCCCTCATGCACTTGATTCCGCTCATGATTAGCTTGATAGGTAGTCAATAGTGGAATCATGTGCTCTAAACTATGTGGCTCTTTTGAACTACTTGTGCTGGAATGCAATGTGTTTTTAAACAATATGTTCTATGTTTGATAGATAACAATTTCCTAGCTTTGGCATGCTGCCGTTCACTTCAGATGCAGATGAGAGCTTTGTTGAGGAATGGTCTAGAACAATGGTTGCAGAGGCAAGACTATGGTGACAGATAACCAAGAAATGAAAGCTCCCAAATATTTGGACACTGCCTTGTATCTCTTCTGTTGGACAGCACAGATGCTGGAAAGTCTTTCAGAGAAGTGCCATGATTTCATCTGCTGCTCAAGGTAAACAAGCTCAGTGCCAACTTCTCCCTTTTCTTGTCCTCTCTCAGCCTATTTTGGGTCGTATGGCCCTGCTCAATCTGCACGGGGCCTTTTCACCCATGGGTTTTGTTTATTGGAATTTCTGTGCACGTGGCAAAACCTAACATTTGTATCATAAGAATGAAATTATTCATGTGTCAATTTCAAAGTCTGATATAAGAGTGCTATAGCATGTCTAAATATTCTGTCAACTATGCTATTTTGGTCTTGGCTGTCATTATCCCTTGTCAAAACCTATCCTGACAAAGCCAGTTGTGTAACAGATGAAGCCTTTAAAAGAAAAAAGAAAGTGCTTTGTTCCAGTCCAGCCTTGGAAGGTCCAGCGTAGAAAAAATCTCTGGCATAGTCTTCCATTAGAGTGCATAACATTAACAGAAGCACTTGGCTGAGTGCTGGATAAACAGACATGGTCGAGGTATTGTTTTTCCCACATAGTGATGCTCTGACCTGTGTCTTATGGATAGAACCATAGGTTCTCCGTCAAGTGCCCTACCAAACTATGCCTGACAAGAGTGGTCAAAAGAGTCCTGTGTTTTTAAAAGCCCATTTTGACCAGCTTAACTATTTGCTGGACAGGTTGTGAAGTACTTGCCAGTCCACACTGAGCTTGAGGTCTATTGATCTATCTATCTAAAGGAAAAACAAACATAAAGAGACTGGAAGGGACCACTCTCATCTGTAAAGGACAACTACCATCAGAACAGAACTGTTCCCTCATAAGATAATCAGTAAGAATAACTTGCAGTGACCCCTTTACGAGGACAAGTGAAGCCAGAACATGCCAACGTTCCCCAAACCATACTGGATAGCCACTGGACCCCCTCACTGTAGGCCTTACATATTAAGACCTTCTATTGCTGTGTGCTGCACATGCACTCTCCCATTTGTAGGCCATATTACTGACCATATTACTGCTTTCAGAATCAGAATCAGAAAAATATATTGATTCTGGAGGAAATCTGCACAGACACAGAGACACACAAACAATATAAATATAAAGTTTAAGAAAACTCCATATGAAATACACTATGCTATACCCAAATGCTGGGGTATTAATACTATAGATAAGCAACTTACTGTTAAGCGAATTACTAGTAACACAAACAGAGATCAGTAACACATCAGTAATATTGACATACTAGTGATATTTCAAAACTATGGGGCATATAAAATATTGCACGTAATATTGCAAATGCAGCATTAGTAGTCTTAATTGTATTCCTACCTGAACGAGGAACTAAGCCCCACTCTCCCTGTGAAAAAGGAGAACTCACGTCTACCACGGTCTTTGGGAAACTCATCTAAGAGTATAAAATGTGCATCGAAATGCTTGCTTCTGTTTTTTGGTTTATATTCCACGCTTAAACAATTTTGTATTTTTCCACAATAATGCACAATAATGAAATCATTTGAATTGCAATTTATGTTTTTGATGACTTTTTAAAAAGATAAACTTTGCAATCCTTGCCTGGGATTAGTAAGGCCGAGACTTTCTCTTTAAAAAGTGAAAAAGGTTCTGTCACAGCTAGTGATGGTGCACTCACCTCCATCACTGGACTGAACCGGTTCTGAAGCTGCTGGGCTTAAAGGGAGGGAAAGCCCTGCCGAGCTTAGCCCTGCCGCCTGGCAGCTAAAGCCTATAAGCGGATCAGCCGTCCAAGCCATGAACCATCAACCCTACCTCACACCCAGCCTGGCCTACTAATGCACGAGTTACACACTTACACACACACCTACACACACACGTTTGGCATGCCTCACCGTCCGTTGTCCGATCTTTCTTTTCTCACAACGTTAGGGGACAGACTGAAAAGATGATGATGAGGAAGAAAGTGATGACAGGTTAAATGTACCGGCTAAAACCTTAACTTGATACCTCCACTCACTGGCCACTTTATTAGAAACACCCACTCTGTACAGCGGGTCCTCGAGTTACGACACATTTCAGTTTCTACAACAGTAACCTGAATTTTGGTGTAGGTCGAAACACACCCTATCCTAAGTCACTTACCAATCCTAACACAGCTGAAAAATCATAATCTAGAACATAAAAACATTAAAACACAACTAAGCCACAGGAAAATTGCTTTTAACAGTCCAAAATGGCGTAGGTTAGCAACTGGAGAACGGTAACTCCTTCACTCATATGCTGTGTTGCTGTGTATTCTTCCGCTGGGTGCAACCAAACTAGTTTACCCAAGTATTCTGTAAGTACAACGCTAACAGCATGAGCCGAAACACTCACGTCTCAATTTTTAAAACGTTTTTATGGGAGTGAGCATCGTAACCTTGAAATGTCGTATGTCGAGACTGTCGTAACCCAAGGACCCCCTGTACTCGCACTCACTGGTCACTTTATTAGATGCACCTACCTTTTAATTTCAACCTTATCTGTACAACAGCGAGGTGGAGGGGTTCCTTATGCAGTGGACAGTGTATACACAGTAAACCCCCAAAATTCACAGGGGTTACGTTCTAGGAGCAACCATGAATGTGAAAAATGAATTTGTGATGTGGTAAAAAAAATGTCTAAAGAAGCCTATTTTTATAGTGTAAACCCTAAATGTGCCCCCAAATATACTCCTAAATCACTTTAATTTCATTTTAAACTCAGCTTAATACATTACCCTTAAAGAAAAGATAAAAGGTAAACTCGAGACACTCCATGAGGGAAACTGTTCTGATGCAGGAATGCTGGACCATGTCTGCCAGAGATGCGTCACAGACCAGCAGCCAATCAGCAGCAAGGAGACATAACGCTCTCAGATTGGGTACTTTCAAACCTTTTTTTTTTAATATTATATACATTTTTAATACAACGTCTTTCTATCTGAACCTCCTTCAGTCTTCTCCTTCTATCTATCATACGAGTGAACAATCACAGACATAAGTTTCATTAAAAAACAATTTTAAGGTTGAGAATAGATCTTACCACTTAAGCATTGCATCATGTTATGGTGAAAGGTATACTGATGTGAGGTGCAGGAATGTTTATTAACACAAAGACGTATCTTTAAAAGTGCTCAGAAAAGAACATAACTAAAAATAAACTAACAGCCATTGTCTTTTTTTACACCTTACAAATTAGTGAAAATGTACAGCTCTAAAACTCAAACATCGAGTATTTAGCTGTATTAAACATCAATATCCTCCTTTTATAAGCTTATTTCCCATGTGTATTTCTGACGAGGCATTCGGATTTGCAGAACCAGCCATGCCGATTCTTTGTAGTGAGTCCGAAGAGCCGATTCTTTGTAGTGAATCAGAAGAGCTGACTCCCATCGAGTGAGAGCCGCTCCCCACTTTTTTATCAACACAAAAAGCATTCATATTTGCCAAGTTAGGCTAAAATATGAGGCTACAGATGATAATAAACTTCATAATTTGTAAACCTACACTTTCACAAAAAATAGGAACGTGTTCAATGAATGCTGTTCATTGAACGCATTCATGCACAACACTGGTACATATACTTTGTGCATTTACCTGTTCTACGGAATAGCAATAGTTTAGGCTGAAGCTATTTATTATATCTCATGAATGGCTTTGTAATTAGCCATGAGGTAATGTGGTATAACTGTAGTGGCTTTGGCTGCAGATCCATCTCTCTTAGTGCCACTTGTTTCAATGAAATAAATTCTTCTCCCCATAAGTACCAACTTTAGACCAGAATACACACAGCCCAGTTGACACAGCTGGGATTTGAACGTAAATCCAGGCCATTAACTTGCAAGATAAATACCACTTGTAGAAATTATAGATGCTTGCAAGTGATCCTAGACAGTACTTTAGTAAAACATTTGTCTCTTAAATGGTTTTCGTGGCCATTTTATTAGAAACACTGTATCCAATTATTAGACACTTTATTAGAAACACCCACATTGTATGTCCGCTCAGTGGCCATTTGATTAGAAGCACCTGACTTGAAATTCCAGTCTCGGTCCACTTTATAGGAAACACCCACATCGTGGGTTATTAGAAACACCACCTTGTGCTTCCACTCACTGGCCACTTTATTAGAAACAGCACCTTATACTTCCACTCACTGGACACTTTATTAGAAACACCACCTTGTTCTTCCACTCACTGGCCACTTTATTAGAAACACCACC
>JBBPCY010049551.1:0-13062 GCA_037974405.1 Brachyalestes nurse
GTGCGGGAAAAACTAAACACAGATTTGAAATCAGCATGAAAAACACTACAAAACCCACATAAACTGATCTCTGATGATTTTGACCTGTTGACCTGTGTAATCAATAGCATTTCAAAATGTTATTTAATCACTTAAACTTTTAATATTACTGCTTTTTGTATGTTGTCATTCTGTAACAAATTAACAGTGCTCCCCCTAACCATGTATGTATCATTATTTTACTAAATGGCTGTTGTTCTGCAGGGGGTTTCTTGCAATTAGAAAAAAGCATGGATGTATGAGTCTGTCATTGTTTACATCATTAAACCCATATTGCAATGGTCTTAAATGGTGTAAAATGTTTATTAGTTGGAGAATAAATGTAGCTGAAAGTGGCAGTTCCATTGGCCAAGAAAAGCTTTCCGTGTGAAAGTTGTGACCGTTTTAATCTCGACCTCAGTCATGGTGTGCGTATGTGGCTGTTCACATGTGCGTCTGCTGCACTGTGTGTTTTGGTTGTGATGTAATACTGTGAGCTCTCTGTCCAAACTATGCTCCTCGTCCTCCTCGGATATTGCAGTCAGCCCAGTGACGATGGCCTTTAAATGAATATTTTGGTTGATAATGACTTTTATCTATAGACACAGATAAGACTGAATGGGCTAAAGTTCAAACTGGGTAGTGCTGTCACAAAGCAAAGTGCTAATGATTACCTACAATGGGCTTCTGTTACAGTACCCAGGGTTTGTATGCATGTTTCTGTTGGGATTATCTCAAAGGGTTTATTTGCATTAAATGTGGTAAAATATGATTGGGGTCCACAGTTCCTCTCCGCTTCAGATGCTCTATCCAGAGATGTTCTGTCTGAGTCCATGCTGAGTAACCACAGCCATTTGATTTCATCTATCCTGTTCTGACTGCCTATCCACATCTCCATGTGTCTGCATGATAAGAAACACATTTTCGAGCAGTGGAACTGGGTCTTAATTAGGGATGTCATGAGTGAAAAAATACCTTAAACAATTCTGTAAAATGGGCAGTATTTATTAAACATCATTCAGGATTATAGTGCATTAATTCTCCCACAGGTCATATTCAGAGTAAGATCCAAAGTCTTATGCACAGACTGTAGTGTTATTATTGCTTTAATGCAATATTTTCCAAGGCTTCTTTTTGCCATAAAGTCTGGAAGTCTATGCACCTTTTTTATTGTTTAGCACCTATTAAAAAAATCTAAATAATTGATATTGACAGTCCTAGTATTAATACACCCTTTCTTTCTATCCAGTCTGGGTGGAGGGACGTTTCTGGGGCTGTGCTGTTTGTTGACGGGCTGTGAAACGTTCGAGGAGGCTCTGGAAATGGCCAGTAAAGGGGACAGCACCAATGTGGACAAACTGGTTAGGGACATCTACGGTGGAGACTACCAGCGGTTCGGCCTGCAGGGCTCAGCTGTGGCTTCCAGGTAAAGTGTGTGTGTGTGTGTGTGTGTGTGATTACTCCATTTCTTAAAGGCCTGAATGTTGGTGTAATGGTTTCAAATGTCATGAATGCAGCTCTGAATGCTTGAACATGACGCCTGTGCTCTGAAGAACCATGATTGATGGCTCTAAATGATTTGTTTATTTTTGTAATGTTTGTAAACATCGGAGCCGCTGTGGTTTATGGAGACTGAGTCATCTTGTCTAGTTAAAGACGTAACCTCTGAAGCTCTCACTTTCTAAACCCTGCAGAATTCTCCACCATTTATACAATTTGGTTCCTTTTTTATTTTCTGCTCTACTATTAAGTCGTTTCCTATTGAGTCATTTTTTGCTCCAGCTGCTAGCTAAGATTAAGTCATATCACCAAAACTGGTTGGGAGAAGGATAGCTTGTGGATTTGGAATAAGAAGAAACCCTTTAAAGGTGGAAAGAACATTTCTAATAATGTTAAAGTTGTTTACCAGTGTATGAGTCATTTCTAGAACCTTTACGTTAAGTGAACGATTATAAACTTCACTCATATGATCTATGGCAGCTTGCAAAAGCCCTTTTTGGCACCTTCAGTTTTAAGAGTTAGTTCTGTTCTTTTGCCTTTTGCGATTGTGATTATTCAGCTATTCTTCGAGTGTGTGTGGGGGGTGAAAGGTAAATGCATGAGATATGCACATGCGTGAGCACAAACACACACACACACCTGATTTTACAGCCAATTTTATAGGCTAACTTCAGTTAAAGGCACATATAGTCCAAAAGCGGGCTTTTCGATAACCATTTAAAAAATACCCAAAGCATTTTAGTTCATCTCGTTCTCTCTGAACCTGCTGAACTTTGTGCTTGTTAGTAAATGTGCTGAGAAAGGGTGTGAGGTGTGGACATTGTTTAGTGTCAATAAAGACAGGTTTGAGGCCGGCCTGAGTGTAGGGTAGAATTGAGCCGGAGTAGAACCGCCAGCTTCAGCGAGACACAGCACCCAAATTAGAAAGCGGATTCTGCACCCTGGCCTTGGACATTCAGCACTGTGTTACCTTCCTACTGTTGGAGGACAAGGTGAACAAAGCTTCCTTGTGTTTCGAGGAATGCAATTCATCCACATTGTGAATTGCCCAGTGTTTAAAAAGCGATACGAACATTGAGTGACTTTTCTGAGAAAGATAAGCCTATACTTTAATGGAGAGTGTGTGAAGGGAGTTAATGGTTGCTCATTGTTCTCTGTGTGAATGTGTTCCAGTTTTGGTCACATGATGAGTAAAGAGAAGAGGGACACCATTTCCAAAGAAGACCTCGCCAGAGCAACGCTGGTCACCATCACCAACAACATTGGCTCCATCGCACGCATGTGCGCCGTCAATGAGGTGTGTGTGTGTGTGTAAAGGAGGGGAGGTTGCAGCGTTGTTAAGAGTCAGGAATGGGTAAATACCCCAGCAAACAAGACTGCCATGTTAAATAAAAGCTAACTGTTGATTCACTTTTTGCACATTCCATGAAGAAACAATAGCGGGGAAAGATCAAATAGTTGGATCCTTGGCCACAGCCATATGCAACCAGGAGAATATGATTTGCTTTACTCTCTGGGTGGGTACGATGGCCCTCCTTCTCCCCCATCGCTTAGCAGGATGATAGCTGTGTTAGGATCAGCACTTAGTATTCTCCTCCTAGCGTGTTGAGGCAAGCCTCACAATGTAAAAAAAAAAGAAAGAAAAATCACACAATTAGTAAATGATGAATAAATAAAATGTTCATCATAGGCTGACATTCAATCAGACACTTTCAGTTCATTTGCATGTATTATGTGTATGCATATATATTATACCGCAGAATGTATTAGAAAAGGTTTGCTGTGTCTGTGTTAGTGTTATAATAGTAATAAAACATTTATAGATTTAACTGTGGTTTTATTTTAAGTCTGGCTGGTTTCTCTGGGCTTCTTTACAGTGTTGCCTTGTAGCATTGTGATCAAGCAGCATTGTACAGGGCTATCAGAGCATCCAGAACATCAGCTGCAGGACATCAGTGGGTGTGTTTCATTAGCTCTGACTGTGGCAGCTGTTGGAGTGTTTGGCACACAGTTTTATTGCTGTCGGATCATAAGTGTTTATTTCCTTACTCCAAAGTTCACCATCACAGAACAGCATGGAAGCATACAGCTTAGTTGAGCAATATTCCAAGATGATGTTTGAGGACAATGGGTCAGCCTCAATAAATTTGCAGCTGAAACTGTAGATTTTCACACTCATCATAACACTGCCTCATTGATAATGAACAGATACCTGGTTTGGTTTATCAAAGTCTAAGGGATAAAGGGATATTTTCATGCAGAAATACACCTTGCTCAATTTTCCCTTTCTGCAAAGGTAGGCAGTCAGCCATGGCATGCTTAGTTTTTGATGTTTGCTTCTTTAGCGTTACACTAAAACTACAGGACTAATGTCCTTTGGTTATTGTAGGTTGCAAACTGCCTGCATCATTGCACTCTTGCCTGAAACCGCAAGATAAGGAATCTCTTCTAGACTTGCTTATGTGGTTTTTGACTCTGTTCTGTTTCAGACTGGTCTGTACTATTATCTAAGTAATAGTAATCCTAAATCAAGTACTTTTGTCTGGTGTAAAATTTAAAAAGCAGCCTTGGCTGCTTCACTACATTTGGGGTAAGGGGACTTTTATTTTTTTAGCTTTAATTGGGTATAGAGTTGGTCCTCCGGCAGTAAAAATCAGGTCATTCCAGTAGAAATAAGAGGGTAAAGTGAATTTACTTGGCTTATGTCTACCCCTAGTGGTGGAAGTGTAATAGTATGTCTGATTTAATTTGTAAAAATGTCTTTTCTTGTCAGAAAATCGAGAGAGTGGTATTTGTGGGGAATTTCTTGCGGATAAACACGGTATCGACGAAGCTGCTGGCCTATGCAATGGACTTTTGGTCCAAGGGACAACTGAGGGCACTCTTCTTGGAACATGAGGTAAGTACAAACGCAAAGTTGTCACAGCTTTACTGGAGCAGTAGGCCACTACTGTTAGAACTGAATACAGTAAACCTCCAGTTTTACGCGGATCAGGAGTCGCGGATTCAGTCACATGCGGACTCATTGTTTTACGCGGAAATCCCCACGAATAACATAGAAACTGCAAACATACTCCACCTTTGCTTTTTTGTGGCAATAAATATATTGTTCTGGATGTTTTCACACAAGGGGACTCAGGGCAGGCTGTAGCCGACCTGGAAGTACTTTTTTTCGAATTCTTCACCAGGGTTGGGGCCCCTGTGCTCCGAGTGCGATTTCTCCGCGGTGCACGCACTGAGACACTAAAAACTGTATTACTGTATACGGGGTTTTGTTTTTTTGGTTTTTTTTAAAGTCAGAATAACATTGAATGATGATGATGATGATTGAATATTCAAAAATCTTGACCCAACATACAATTTATGAATCAACATTCTGCAGGATTGTTGCTTTTTGTATCAAAATATCAGAACATTCTCAGTACATAACTAATAGTAACTATTCAGTACTTCAGTACTCTCTAAATGGTATGACTTTCAGTTCTTAATTTAAATACTTGAAAAATACACTGAAGTTGTATTCTAGGCTAATCAGATAATTTTACACGAGTAGACACAGACACCCATTAGCATATCTAAAACCTTGTGAATAGTTGAAAACTAAACACATTTCATAGTTTAGTTACTATTTGACATCCGTATCTCACTTTGTTTTGTCAGTGTGTGCTGAATGAGGCCATGTTGAAATTATATTTTATGTATTTATTGGAATAATTTAGTTTTGGGAGGTAAAAGATTTTACATGAAGGAAGATGAATTTACATTTTATCTTCATTTCTGTTGACAAAGTATTTATATGAGGGAATTTTTTGGCATTGGTATTATTTGTACCTGTATCAAGAATTTGAGGTTGCATGTACAGTATCTGTATTGGTCTAGTAAAAATATTCTGTTTTTGTGACAGTTTTTCCTTTACTGCATTCACTCAGCATTTAACCATTTTTCTCGGTGCGTTTGTGTGTTTAGGGATACTTTGGAGCGGTTGGTGCGTTCCTAGAGCTACTGAAGTCGTCCGAGGACCCCTGAGGAGAAGTCTCTCCCCAGATTAAATAGAAGCTGCTCAAAGGTTTTCTTGTGAAAACGCCCACAGGAAGATGGGAATTCTGGGAACTACTGGGAAACGCTGGGAGAAGCCATCATAGTAATTTAACTATACAGTCCTTTAAATCCCAAACTGATTTTATTGTAAGATAAGATGTTTTATGACTAATTTTGGCTCCCTCAGACTGATAAATGTTTTTTCTTTTTGTATAATGTAAATAAATGTGTATTTAGTGCGTAGAGAGAGTTCACTGATGGCCAAATCCTGCTGTGACGAAACCTCCTGCTTTATGTCTATGAGCTCCGAGGCTCAAAACAAAACCAGCTTTTTTTATATATCATTTTTTTTATGTGTTTTTAGACAAGCTAAAGGCATGTGATCATTTCATGTGGTCCAAATTGGAGCGGAACTGTTCATCTGCAGGTTCAACTTTGTAAGCCCTCTGTGCTCAGATCTGTCTGACTCTTCATCGGTAGTAAAAATCCTCAGTTTAAAAAGTGGTGCAACTGGCAGGCCAGTTCTGGTACTGTAGCAACTAAACATTAGGTTACGATCCTGTATCACTAAAACCTATCTTTCCGTACCCTGTTGGTAATATTATAAATACACTAGTGTGAGGGCTAACTTAGATTGAACATGTTCTGGTTAGGGGTGCACAATATATAGGCAACCAATATACTACTCTGTGATGAATAGGTTTAAAATTATTGGTCCAATTTTAAAATTGCAGCCCTATTTGTGTTTTGGTGTATGGTTACCAGTATTGGACTCAATGAGAAAAGTAAACATATCAACACTGGCCAAAACAAGCTGGCAGTTTTCAGGTATTGTTATTAGCCTCAGAATTCAATATCAGTCCATCCCCTAATTCCGGCAGGACTGGGACCCATACCCAACTCCGTACGGAATGGAGCCTTTTTTTGTTCCTTTTCAGCTTCCTTTTTCTAAACCTTTCTATCCCTCTTTCTGGCTTTGTCACCTTTGCAACAATGTTTTATTTTTTTATGCCTTCATCAAACAAGAAAAGTGATTTCTGTCATATAACTGAACTGAATTAGTGCTCGTGCCGACATGTACACAGCCTTTGGGTTTTTTTTTGAGGTGTTTGTGTAATTCCTCTGATGATGTGTCAGCTAGGGCTGCACAGATGTGAATCATTTGGGTATTTGACCATGTTCACCAGTGTGTTTTTAATATATGGCAAAGAATATAATAATTGCGATATGTAACAACGTAAATGCAGTCAAGTTATTCTGCCAGTTTCATGCAGTCGTAAGGTCAGCTGATTAGAAAATATGCTTTTTTTTAAAGGGAATGGCTTGATTAAATATGTAGAAGTGGCTGATCCGGTACGAGCTAGTAGCCGCCAGTAAGCAGTCGGTCATTTTTACAATGCTAATTTTTGGCTATTCTCTTGCATTCATTATTTGGAACACTATCTTTTTGGACTGGATTGTTCCTTTTAGGTGGGAACAAGCTGCCAAAAGCTTCCTTCTAACCGCACCACACCTCCTGTCCGATGCCTCCTGCTTCACCTGCAGAATGCCAGGCGTGCTAGAACACTAGAGAGCTTTATCTGAGCGGCAGCTCAAACACTACAGCTGTATCTTGTGCTGAGATGTTCTTGTATTCGGTCGAATGTTGAGTAGATGCTTATTTCAGATCTATATGAGGCAGATGCCAAAGAGCTTGTATAAACACTGACATTTTTCTACTGGTTTGGTCTGCTTGGTACCTAGAGCCAGTGCCCTTTCCTCTTTTCAGTGGTCTTCCTGCCTTTCTTCTCTCTCTCTCCTGTGGTTTTGTGCCCTTCTCTCATCTCTAAACCAAGGCCAGCTTGCAGTCACACATGCATACATACACACACACACACAACTTACCCAAGTGTGTTTCTCGTGGTAAACATGCACAAAGCTTCCGAGATGTCTACAGTGTGGTGACTGGGTCTCTTCTTCCTAAACCCTGATCCTTGAATCTGTCCATGGTTTAGAATTGCCTCTGTTCTGGTGTTTATGCCTTCGGATTAGACGCCTAATTTTGTTAACCACTGTATTGTCACTGGAGTATTGTAGCCTGTGATGCTGCAAAATGATGCAGGTACTGTTTAAGAACTGGATTTTCACTCACCCTGCCAATGGAGTGCCAAAGTTGGCAAAGCGAACTTCATAGGAAGGCATGTCCACTAGTGATCTCGGAGTTAAAAATCAAATTTGGATCAGGCATGTTGCTCTGTGATCCAGATAAAAAATGATCCAGTTTCATCTGTTTACAGTTACAGGAAAGATCTAACAGGTGTAATTACAGTTTTGTATATGGGCCTTTCTGAATAGTCTGCTCTGGTTGCCTTCTCTGTATCCATTCTGCCCAATTTTTCCCCAAGTACTACTGTGTCTAATCTACATTTATAACACATTTAAAATGTAATTTTTGTTTTCTTCCCATTAATGTGCTTCATGTTTTTTTTTCTTCTTTTTAAAACTCATTTTAAATGTTTAATGTCAAGGTTCTGATTCAGAAATCTTCTGAGATTTCTACGGCATTACCTTTTGCACAAATACAGAGATTAATATAAGTGCTGTATTTTATGTGAAGTATCTACCTGATGGGAAGCCCCCCTGCTACCACCCCACATCCCCAGCAAAATGGATGGGTTTCTTTTGTTTCATTTGCAACTTTATGTGAGGTTTCAAATCATATTGTATGTTTTTTAATTTGCATGTGTGCACTTATGGAAAAAAATAACATTTATGAACTGCTAAATGTGTCTGTGTTGAAACAAGACAGTGTTTGGTTGACCTTACCTTACTAGCATTAAACGACTATGCTAAACAAAAAAAAAACATGGTCACGGTCTAGTTGTGTGGGGAAATTGTGAAAAATATATGCAGCGAAACAAAACTAGCAGCATGTGAAACAATCAACTAGAGCTAGCCATATGAGCATTTTTGGGCAAGACATCTCATATTGTTGAAGTTAGGTGAAGCTAGTCAGTTAGCATTGCAAAAATACCAGCATGTGAAGCACTGATTCAGAGTTCACCACATTATCAAAGTGCAAAGAGGTAAAGAGAACATTTGTCAGATGTGAACACATTTCGGCATGAACAGCACAGAATTCTTTCTCTGCATTTAAGATAAACCTTTATGAGTCCCAGAAGTGGGAAATTTGCATTGTTCTGGCAGAAAGTGGCCAGTACAAAAGTAAGAGCAGCAAAAATAGAATAAAAAGCTATACAACAGTATAAAAGCTATACAACAGTATAATATAAAAAGCACACTATACAAATAATACAAGCATATAAAAATGGACACGTGTGTATGTAAATATGTGTATATAAACCTGTATATGTATTAGTGGATGTGTGTGTGTGTGTGTGTGTGTGTATCACATATACAGACGCTTCAAACGGCAGCAGCAAGGAGAAATAAATAATCAGAACTAGAAAACTTTATTGAAAATGCTTAAAAACCGTTAGCATTAGCAGCCTGCGGCGAGCCAAAACAAAGACTCGTAAACAAAAGAAACGTTGAAATAACTCTCTCTACCCACATGGGCACAGCTTACTAATACTAAATAAACTGAGATAACTAGAAAATTGGGGAACAAATGCGATGACAAGACACGGATCAAGTCACACACGTGCACACTCTGAAAGAGACTGCATGACTGCTCAGTGTGATAGTGTGTGGGTGTGTGTGTCTTCTCTCTCTCTCTCTCTCTCTCTCCCCTCTCTCTCTGCATGGCTGTCTCAGATTGGCTACTTTCAAACCTCCTGCCTGGACCCTTGCTCTGGCTGCAGCGTGGATGTCTGCCGGCGGGCTGCAGGACTAAACACTGAACAAACTGCAGCAGAGAGAGAGAGAACCGAAGAAAAAAAGTGTCTTACAGTTTCATTTTTTGTGTGATTTTCTATCTATCTGGCCCTTAAATAACACCTTACAATTTAAATTTCTTTGAATATATTTTTCCCAGCATGTCACTGTAGAGGACAACAGGATGCTTTCCGTGTGAAAATAGAACTGAATTCAGTAAATAAAAAAAGTAATTTTAACCCAAGAAAACATTCAATTTAATCAAAACAATAAAATTCTGTATCACTCTTCTGTTGCTTATTGCTTGCAAGGACAACGAAACGTGTATTTTAGTTCAACAGTGAATTATAAGTCATAGAACATCCTCTGGACAATTTAGGTGAGATAGTCCTGGGAGCATGTTTCTCATGTATGTCTTGCCACTGCAGTCCTTGTTCCTAGCATGCAAACCCATCACATGACACATCACTGGAAAGCCCAGGATCTCCTCTACAGAACACTATAGGGCTTGATGGGGTAACTCCAAATACTTAAGGAAGTTACAGGTGAACAAAATGTCTATTATAAAGGACATAAATGAATAGGCCGGGTCTCAGGAGGATATTTTCAACGTCATTTATACATATCTCCCTCAGATATCACTTTGTTTTGTTCTTTTCTTTGTTCCCGTCATGAAGCAGTTTTCTTGGTGTAATTATCATGTCCTTGTAGAAAATGTGCTATGCGGTCAATGTAAATCATCAAAGTGAAATTAAAGAGAATTCATGAGTTGTTCATTTGGTTCTCACTTCATACAATGTCTGCATTGTTTAGATCAGGAACAGTGCAATGTGCTATTCCAGATATGACCTCTAAGTTTATCCTGAAAACCTATTTAAGACCACAATGTGGCAGGAGGAGTTCACCCAAGAGCTGCCACAGAACCTGAGACATGTTACAAAAGAACAACTAGCTTCCCAAAGGACAGTGGACCCCAACCCCTTCCTGAGGATAAATGGAAGCCCGCCATCTCCTCACTAATCTTAATGTGGATGACAATGTGGGGGCCTTCCTATACATTTCTGAGTACAAGAAGCTTAGGCCAAAAATAAGTTGGCAGAGATCCTGGCCCCTTTTTGACTGAACAAACTTAAATACACAGCACACAATGTGAATGTGAAATTGTGAAATTCTTTCTCTGCAGCAGTGCGTGGGGATGGTACCTTGCTTAGTTACCTTGCGTACTTCATTGGTGTCATTGGCAGTCCTGAGATTAAAACCAACAGCCTTCTGATTGCAGGAGCAACGGCTTAACCTCCATCCACCGTCCGGTTGTTAAGTAGCTGCTCCTGTGGTCGGAACGTTGGAATTTTGTACGCTCCTTTTTAAAAATAAATTTATTTTTTTTTTCAAAATGCAGGTGTCAGTCATGAAAATCATTTGCAAATATTTAAGTCTGTATATCACTGAACATCATTTTAAAGCAGGTGTGCTGTTGTCACATCAATTAATCACTATCATATCAATACAGGACATCAGGTGTGATAGTGATGTAATGTGTTAGCATGGACATTTGCATAATTGTTCCTTTCTTCACTGTGATCATGGCCGAATTGTGACAAATGACAAATTGTTTTGGTTACATTACTGACACCTGGACTGCATTTGATTCAGATAATTTATGAGTGATGTTTTGTGAGTGCTGATAATATCATTACTGCTTAAAAAGTGTCAAAGCAACTT
Organism: Brachyalestes nurse; assembly: GCA_037974405.1. NCBI lineage: Eukaryota > Metazoa > Chordata > Actinopteri > Characiformes > Alestidae > Brachyalestes > Brachyalestes nurse. Next base: position 11,095 of record JBBPCY010049551.1, read on the forward strand.
AGGAAAACTGACCAACTGCAGAGGCACAGTAGGTGCACATAACACAAACTATCCTTTCTAGACCGTTCTGTACTCTTTTAACCGGTTGTAAACTTGGATCCCAGCTCTTACTGAAACATAAGCTGTGGGCACTTTATTTTTTTTTTCAAATATTTACGTGTATATGTTCTTGACATCTTTTTTAAAATGTAAGCGTGTTTTCACTTCAGTGATTTGTTCTGGAACTCCAGAAAACGTGCAATATCTCAGGGAAATCCACACCAGGTAAAAAGCGATCAATAAATCACGTCTCTTTAAAAATTATGAATAAATCAAGACAGTATTGGCATGTATTGGGTAACATTTTTGTTGCATAACTTAACTTGTATAACCCCTTTCTGTGTATTACTGTTCTTCAACTGATGCTGCATGCACCCTTTACTTTTTAAATGACTTAAATCACTGTTTGAATTCTTGATCCTGTCGCATCTGCATACTCACATGTTAACTTGCAATCCTGACATCTCATGTTCTAAAACATCATTAATTACTTTTTTATTTTCAAATTACAGCATTACTGCCCAGTGGTGAGGACCTCTGTAATGGATAACAATTCTATGTTACCTGACTACAGTTTGTTTGGCTGTGTAAGAGAAAATCATGGCGGAGTGATTGTGTCCTGCATTATGATGCTGTTCTGCTTCTTCCTGGGAACGCCAATTAATTTCTGGTTTCTCTGGTTTTCTCTTCGTAGTGGCTTGAAAATCAAACCCACCCAGGTGTTCTTTATTAATCACACTGTTCTGGACCTCATCTACTGCATTCACTGTGGTTTGAGTATGCTGAATATAATGATCTTCAACAATGACCAGTTTTGGACAGAGACCTTTATTATTTTTGGTCTAAGCTCTGTCGGCAGACCTCTGATGCAGATCTGCATTGGTGGTGAACAGTATCTGGCAGTGCTTCACCCAGTAATATTTTTGAAATATAAAGGAATCCAGTACAGGATTGCATTGGCTCTGCTAGTTTGGCTGATTTTGACTGTATATATCGTATATGAGGTGTTTGTAGAAACTTTCCCTGATCTTTTTTTCTGCTTCATCTTCTTGGTCGCAGTGGCTGTGATCTTGTTTTGCTGTGTGTCTGTTCTACGCGCCCTAAAACACCCAGGACCAGGAGACACACAGATCACAGTGCGGAGAGGTAGAGATGTAGGTAACCAACAAAAGAGGAATGCCTCTACAACAATCTTCACAGGGTTGCTTTTAATCCTGTTTTCCTACCTCCCTCAGGCATCACTTGCTCTATTTGCTGTTATAAAAATAGATGGTGAAGTGTTTTATTGTGACATTGTTCCATTCATACATGCTCTGAACTTGTTTGGTGTGATGATCACACCATTGGTGAAAATGTGCAGAGAGGGTAATTTAAAATGCTTCAGCCATTAAAGGGCATGCACTGTGAACAGACGAGTGGGTTCTCTGGTTCTAAAGAACTTTATACATACATACTTCAAAGCTGCACTGAATGTCTCATCTTGTAAATGGAAAAAAATGTTATCTAATTTTTTTTTCAATAAATTGATAAGTGAGTCGCTAGAAGTGAAATGTGTAGATGCTTGAAATTGTATTTACTTAAAAAAAAGGCATTTGTAAGCAGAGGTCAAATTGCTGATTTAACTTAGAACTGCCACGATGTACTCCATGAATGTTTTTCCCCAAAAAGCTTTGCTGGACAAGTTCTAATTAGGAAGCAGGAAGACCACAAAATCCAAATACAGTTGAGGTTTATCGTTATGATTTAATTACTTTTGTTATGCAAACTATGCAAACTGGAGACCCTGGTGGAGGTGTCTGAGAAAAGAATAGTGAAGAAGCTCCTCAGTATCATGCACAGCCCCTCCCACCCAATGCACAGCCCCTCCCACCCAATGCACAGCCCCTCCCACCCAATGCACAGCCCCTCCCACCCAATGCACAGCCCCTC
>JBBPCY010049561.1:0-13062 GCA_037974405.1 Brachyalestes nurse
GACACTGTCTTACGTGCGTGACAGTGTCACGTAATAACGTAACAGTACAGGACACTGAATGCTGTAACCGCCTCTCCCAGTCTTTTCACCTCCTTTTGTAAATTATATTCTCTTTTTTCTTTTCTCCTTTTGTTTGAGGTAAATGAGATTATTTTCCCTCTCATTACTAATTTTGTTGTTTTCCAAAGTGTACATGCAGCTATTTTCAGAGCATTATTGATTTTTCATTCTTGTTTGAAAAAAAAGAGGAATTCTTTGTATTTTGTAGTAAGTTATTAAAATGTCATCTAGGAGGAGGATGGGCTTGGTGTTGGGCTCGCAAGGGAATACTTATAGGATCGTGATCGTAAATTATGCTATGGATGGTTGGGGCAACAATTTATTGTACGATTGAGTTGTTAGGCAAAAGAAAATCTCGATTTCCGTAGTTTGTAGATCACTTACAAGTATCTGTAGATGATCTTTTTTCGTTTAGTTGGTTGCTGTGGATCCTGCCGTGGAGTTTCCGTTTTATATCGGTTATAGTGGTGATCGATTGATTTACTTCTTCTCAGCTCCGTGGAGCCACTATGATTGACCCTCGCGTAGTGTCTCGCGATCTCAGTGCGTCACATACCGGCTCTCAACCTTCTGTCACTGTCAGATATGTGACATTGCAATGAAACGCTTACTGTACACATTCACAACGTTTCCCAGACACAGACCCAGTACAATCACTAAATTGCAGATATCACTCTAAGAAATAATGTGTTTAGTACGATGTGTAATGATTTGAAGCATTAATCAGTTCATATGATAGACAGTACGGTTTTTGCATTACCACACAAAACTACTAACTGAAAGCTTTCAACTTCTTTAAAATGGTCAATTAAATCGGTAGGGTTCCTTTTTTACAACTGTTCTCAGTCTATTTGATATATTTTAGTGATTGGCTGCAGAGATGAAACTCATATTCCTATAAAGGCTCAGTAATTAAATGAAGATGCAAACAGAAAGTCTTTCCACAGTATTCATGTGCAGATACAGGCTTAATTTGTAATTTTTAGTATTGCAAATAGATGACAGGCCACCTTCCCAGTACAGCTGCTGCAGTTAATTACTGTTCTTCTGTGAAGATCATCTGTGATACAGCTTACATCACCAATGTGGAAGCAAAGTGGCCTGGATCTGTGCAAGACTGTGTACTGTAGGAGAATTTGACGGTTACCTGCTTGGTGACACCTTTTACTGCTGCTTCACAGGGAGCTACAGGATCAACAGAAATATCTTAGAATTTATCAGTGCCATGTCCACTGCATTACATTCTGAGCACCTGTGGCCTGGCAGAGAGCCACAAAAACATTAATTTCCACTGCAGTGTCTATTTTACAACCATCACCATTTAATGCAGTTTAGAAACATTCTTTTTCAGTGATGTATGCTTGTGTTTTTATGGGCTTTTAACCCAAAACAATTTTATCACTTTGTGATAGACAAAGTTTTTAAATCCTTGAATTGTAACTCCTCTGCCAAAGCTGAGGAATCTAACAGATGTGCTACAGATGTTCACCTCTGCAGTTTCCAGAATTGCTCTGTGAGGGAGAAGTTTTCCTGTGGTGTACCGCCGCTACAGTTGTTTTTTACTCTAACAAATGGAAAATCTTGGGCCGTTTTACAGAAACTTCCTATCTTAAGTATAAGGTTATGATAGGATTTTTTTCTATTTTGTAATACAGAAGCAAATCCTAACTGAATTTAGGAATCTTATCATCTCGAGTTAGGAATCCGAAATAAGCGATCTAACATCGATCGTTTTATGTCTGTTACCTAGCAACTAATGCAACAGGTCATCTGGCGAAAAAACTGCTTATGAGGCTACAGTCCCTCACAGACCCCTCACACCCTGGACAGACTTTTTGACCTGCTGCCCTCTGGCTGACCGTATAGATCCTGTAAACCAGAACCACCCGACACAGGAACAGTTTCTTTCCCCTCACCACCTCCCTCCTGAACAGCTGAACTGTCTCTGCTTCACACTTTATGTACACAATCCTGTATTTTTCTGTATATAGGATTTAAATTGTTATATATGTTATATTGGTGATAGTGTGTATGTGAATATATATATCTCTTCGTAGATACATTTAGATTATAGTATAAACATATGCTCAAATATTACTTAGATACATTTGTTAACACTTATGCTTATATTTATAAATATAAACCGATATTTGCATTCATACCGTAGATTGTATATTATTATGATATTGCTCATATTATTTATATATTGTTGTGTTCTTTTACTGATGTGCTTGAGACAAATACAAATTCCTTGTATTTGTTCGCTCACACACTTGGCCAATAAACACTGTTCTGATTCTGATTCTGATATGGATGTTAAACAATGTCATTACAACTTTAAGCCAGACGAACTGGCCAGAGCTGTCATAGAAAACTATGTTAACAAAAGTATAGGAACACACAAACACACACTCGCACACAACCACAGAGTCCAACACTTCACTTTGAAAATCACCTTTAGCGAAAAAAATGAAGCGCATTTGTTAATTGTACCACAGCTGGGAGACAGTTAGGACAGCGGAAGGGTTCTCCTAAAGTCAGGAGAGGTTAGGATGCTTCTGTAATACACTTTTCTTAGTTTGTTAGGATAGAAAAATGGATCCTGTAAATTAAACAGTGATCATGCACACAAAGACAGACACACACAGAAGGGATACGGTGTAAATGTTAAAATTGGTTAAATAAAACTAGTAACACTTAAAGAATGATGGCAGTGTTTCTCATCAGTACTCAGGCAGCCACTCAGTCTGCAGAGAGAGAGTCGAAGATAGAGGCAGACAGAGATAAACAGTGGGGGGTGGGGCGAGTGTGGCGCAGTTTAGAGAGAAATCGAAAGTAACTTCTTCCTGTCTCCATTTTAGAATCCGTTAGAGAAGCGGTTCTACTCCAGCACTACTGCTTTGTCTGGTAAGTGAATAATTAACTGTAATCAGGAACATTGTTGTGCAATTTACAGTAAGAGTGCTTTTATATGTTCCACTGATCTTTTAGAACCTCAGTGATGCACAGAAGTGATAAAATGGTTGAGACAGAGGGTGAACTCTCACTAGGCATGGTTGCTGTGAACCGGGCCCGAGTACGACTGTCCCCCCTCCCCACTCCCCGAGTGGCTTTGGTGGTCAAACGCACTCAGACACAGTTCAAACTGCCTAGTGAGAGTTCACCCAGAGACAATGTGGAGTCAGAGACCGTCTTCCTCTGAACCTGGAAAACCCAAACAAACTCTGTTAATGCTGAGAGTCTTGTAGTTCTGAACTGAAACACATCACTGTTTTAGGAGAGCTTCTAAATTCTGAGTCGAATATAGGAACAGTAACGCGTGTAAAGGTGTGGTCAGGTGCAGTAACACTGTCTGGCCAGCAGAGGGAGACAGTACAGCACTGAACCTTAGAGAGCAGGTTCTGCTGGGTTTTATTACTCCTAATCACACTGTAAATTATATCTACCATTATAAGTGATATCTTTTATAAACATATCTTATATCTACTCTATAAACTCTCTGAACTGATATTAGTTAAATGGTGGGGTGTAGATGGTGAATAAAATTGCTGTATTCTTCTGTAAACTTGTAAACAGTGTAGGTCTTGGTTTTGTCCATATTAGACTTTATTGAATGTGTATTTCTGTGACATGTACTTTTACTAAACTCTGGGTGTGTCTCAAACCACTCTCCTCTCACTATGCAGTGCACTCTGATTAAAAAAAATGGCTTTTACACTCAAACACTGCAAAATATGTCCAACACATAAGTGACTATATTCCAACCAATCAGCTATATAAAAATATTTTGTGCTGTTTTAGTGGAGTCTGTATTTTAAAGAGCTAGATAGTGCACACTACAGGCAGCATGGAGCTCAGTGCTAATATAAGACTGGAAGTCATCAGATAATGAAAACAGATAAAACATTTGATGAGAAGGTACTGCAGTAAACTGAATTTATTATAACTGTTCTACAAGAAAGATTCAAATGTTAATGAAATTTATGGGTTACATGTTTCTTAGAAAGCCAATTAATAAATAAAATTGAATTATAACTGACTTACAACCAATTATTTCTCGAACACATAGTATTAATACTACTAGCAATTAGGATGTTAAAAAGTGGTAATATTAATACTTGTCATAATTATAAAAGTATTAGGGGGTGTCCCAATTTAAAAACAGCTCTGATTAATTAATCATATAGTATTTATAAAGTGAAATGAGTGAACAAACAGACTTTCAACGTCTCTTATTTAATAACCGTTTCTTCACTGTTCACATGCAGTAATGGTCACAGCAATCAAAAATTCTTCAGTAAGTTCTTCAGTAAGAACAATGAAAGAACTGAGAAGTAGCCCAGAAATAGTCTACGCCCCCTCAGGACTTTCACACAAGGAAATATTTGAAAAATAAACAAACCGAGGCCTTCAGGCTCATAATACTAATAAAAGATATGATTTCATCCACTGACAATTTTTATTACTCCCATCTGCATACAATCAGAAAGCAGCCGAGAAGATCTCACCTGGAGCTGAGAGACACCAGTGGAGAGCCAGACTGGCTGCAAAAGGAGGTAAAAGACAAACTCACAGTAAACACTGTGCACACAAACTTAACCAAATAATCACACTGGCAATAAGATACACCTCCTAAAGCACCAGCCAGACTCCACACCAGGTTCTCAGCTCCTGAAAAAGAAAGAAAACCTGAACATGGAACAATAAAATAAAGTTTAAAAATTCCACTGTTTAAAATAAGAAAGCACCCCCGTTAATTAAATACAATAACATTAACAATAGAAAACTTAAAACAACAGAAGTCCCACGAGTGTGCTTCACCTACAGCCCTGAGTCAAGTCCAGAGTCATTAGGCACAGTAGCAGCGATTCTGCAGCCCAGCCAGCAGGGGGAGCCCCAACCGCGCCTACTAGTCTGTACACAGAAGTCTCCGTCAGAAGAAGAGAAATTAAACAAGTTATCATGCGGGTTTAGGCTAAATACCAGTTCAGCAGTAACTAGAGAGAAAACAGAGAGTCTGCGGTGTTTATCCAGTTAATAAGAAATTGAAATACCACAGATCCTCTGATAACATCGCACAAGACAACGTATTAAACACCAGCAGGGCTCCGAGAGGGGCACTTCCATACACAGCCCTCCTCATGAAACAGTACGAGGAGTAAACCAGAACACGAGACTCCCCTCCTCCCTACCTGCAGAAGCTACACAGACCAGGCGAGAGGACGCGGGACTCGGTAACATACAGCTGTGCATCACTGTTACCTGCTTTTATATGAAAGCGTCTATCCAGCCATTAGCTTAAAACCCGCGAACCTAACATTACCTAATAAGCAAAACCTAAATCTCTTACTGGGATATTACACCCATACTGCCACACTTACACTGTTTATACAGTTATACAGTTAGACAACGAGGAGAAATACACAAATAATATGCGTAGTTATGTAGAGCCTAGATAATATCTACATATTATGTAGCTCTTTACAGGTTGTAACGTGTGTTTGTATTTTGTGGTGGAGAAGAGATGGCGAAACACGTAGCAGGGACAGTCAGAAACTCACACCACGCTGGTACTGGGATTCCCACAGTGCTTATCCTTTAACTAAACATTCTTTACCAACCTTACAAAGCCCGGCTGGACGGCTGCTGGCTTATCGTACATGAAGCGATCAGTAATCCTACAACCCGCGACGTTACTCGAATCAGGGAGATAAGAATATAAAGTCTCTCTCAGTCCATGCGACCGTCTGTAATCACGCTTCTCCCACAGGGCGGTGCCGTGTACGTAATGACATCATCAGAACACGCTGTCTTAAAGAGACCACACCATAGCGACTGTTACACAGTCCGGTTCTAACACTGAGAAATGAGAATCTAGACAGACAGAGAGATCTTTAGAGGAGATAGAGGTTCTAACACTGAGAAATGAGAGAGTCTAGATCAGTGTTTCTCAACGGGGGCGGTACCGGCCCCATGGGGGCGTTTGAAAACAATCGGGGGGCGTTGAGAATGAGACAGCTGAGAGGGGGGCGCTCAGACGCAAATGGGGGGCGTCGATTTTATTAATTAGAATTTTTAAGCATGTAATAATATATTCATGTAATGATTAGAAATAAACAGGCGTACCGACGCCTGGTGCTCTGAGTACTCTACCTACTGCTGGCATGTCATTTCCATAGCAACCTCCGTAAACAAATACCACCCATCGCCGCAGCGCTGGTTAAAAGAGAGGTGCCTACCCGATTTAGACAGGAAACCCGATTTTGACTGCGCATGCGCAAAAATTCCTTTTTTACCAGATTCAAGCAGGAGAATTTCCGCATGCAATTTCCGCTTGTTCCTATGTTTATTTTATTTTTTTATTATATAACAATAATTGCAAATATTGATGCTTTACTCAATTACCAAAATATACATATAAATATAGAGAAATAACAACTTTAATGAATTTTTACAGTTTGAAGTGGTACTGCATTATGAAAACTCGTTTATATATATATATGTGTATGTATGTATACACACACAACAGACTGAAGCTCTTTTAAATAATACATTTGAAATAATGATTTCAGCGCCTGCTCCTCAATGGTTTTATTCGTTTAAAGGAGTTATTCACCACAGACAACCATACCATTCCATTGAATATATCCTTATTCTCCACAACACAAAGAATGAACATGGAGGTCTATATAGATCTTCAGATATAGATATACAAACAGATATAGAAATATATATAGATATAGAAATATATATAGATATACATACATATATACACATTTAGATAGAGATATATAGACACATATATGGATGTAGATATACATAGAGATATGCAGATAGATATATATACATATAGATTATATATTGAGGTAGATCGATATATATATATATATATATATATATATCTGTATAAACCAGTCAAAAACTCAAAAAGGTCAAAATGGTCAATTCTACACAATACCTTTGATTCTGCAATTGTCTGAATTATGTCAAAACAGACATTTACAATTAAACAATTAAACAATTTAATAATTGACACAAATAAATATACCAATAAAAAACAAACTTAATGTAGATTCCATTTCTTCATTCAAACCTAATGTCCAAAAATCTGCCCGTCTGAGACATCCTTTAGATCTTTCGGCCTGCTGGTGTCTAGTACATAGGCGAGCTGACCAAAATATAAACAAAGCTTTCACATCACATACTGTATGTTACCTGATCAATGTAAGCCATATTTAAAAATAGCATAGTAATAACAGAAAACTAACTTACAAGCTGTTGTTGACTAGGATGAAGTTCAAAAGCCCATTATGATCGTCTGGGCCAAGGGTTTGGTCACAGCTTCACACAGTGGTCCACATACATCAGGCAAAGTTACAGCCGATGAGTCCCTTTTGTAGTTTGTGTGTTCAGATGTTTCCATTTGCTCTACAGTAATACAGACAGAATTTGGTTATAGATAGAAACACTGTACAGAAAGCATAATGAACACATGCCCAGAAAAATCAATTTAACATGTCTAGCAACAAAGACACTGAAGATGCTCGTTTAAGTGTCATCTCTGTGGTTTCCAATTTAGGTGCCGGGGACACAAAATGACAGAAATAAGAACCCTGATATGAACTGCTTTAAATACAAAATAATTAATTTCGGTGAATAATAAAGGTTTTATTCACCTATAACAGCTTGCCCCAATGTAGATGAAGTGATGTTACTCCAGTTTCCAAGTTGGTGACCACATCTTAGCTGGCTGTTCAAGAGCTGCTTGTTGGTGTGAGTGTAATGGTGATGAAGAATACTTATCATCAAGAACACTTGCGTTATTTAGAAAGTAGTTACTTTTACGTATGTTTGCAAACAACTGCTCTGCAACTTGACTATTTAGCCATCCTTTTAACTCTGGGACAAGCTGGATTCTGCGAAGTATGTCCTTTGTATTCCCTTCATGAAAACAATCAGGAAGGACATAATGGTCAGATGACCCAGTGACAGGATGAGCGTTTTCCTTTTCACATTCCACCTTTTCGTGCAGCCATGGAAGAGACACTTGCATTCTTCCATCCTGTGCTGCCTTTACATTGTCTTCTGTGGGTTCAGCCAGTCTGCCCTCATGTGGCTGGAACAGCAATGTGTTGGGAACCCGCAAATTGGTGTGTGTTGCCAAACCTCTAGCAAAGTCATAAACACAGATGTTGGGTATGTGCTTCCAGGAGAGGAGGAGGACTTTCAGCATGAAGATTAAATTTAATGCTGTATCCCATGTGGACATAGTATAACAGACCATCCACCTGGAAATCAAAATGTGATTAAATGTCAAATATGTTAATTTATAAAGTCCTTACAAACTACTAAGAGATGTTGTAACTTACCAGAGGCTCCCCAAATGCTTTGAAAGACCTTGTCATACATCTGTCTGCTTTTCATCTTCTTCCGCAACCTTGTGATGAGATCAAACCGAGATCCCTTGGAATCGATTCTACAGGCCCTGCAGAGTTTTCTTACAACTCCAGCATGACCATATTTATAAAAAATAAACAAAACAATAAAACTGACATACAGTATTCAGGCAATTTCAAAGCAATGTTACCTTTTGTTTTGTCAGCTCGTCAATCAGCCGGTCCTCTGTGACACAGCCAAGCTGTGCTTCATCTGAAGATGTGCTTCATCCTCACTTTTTTAAACTCAGTGTTGAGCACTGTGTCACATTTGCGGGTTTCACTTCCAATCCATGGTGCCCAGCGTTCATAACTTGGCACAACAGTAAATGGGTTCTTTGCACTGCCTACAGAACAGCATTACATTTTGTTGATTTAAAAAGACTTTAAAAATACTCAACTACATGAAACCCAATTAAATTAAACAGATCGGTCCATTACTTACTTGAGAAAAACCCACGGCTTATCATCTCCAGATGAACAGAATTCCAAAATTCTTCAATATCATGTTCACCTTCAAAGTCTCCAGGTGGTGCTTTGAGGTCACTCACTGAAATTAATTGCTTCATTAGTCAACATACAGCTGTTCAAAAGATTGAACCCAGATGTACTCACAAATAACTAACCTGCCAGGTTGAAAACCCCTTTTCGGTGCAAATCCATGACTACCACAGGGGGGTAAAAACCACAATTAATGCAGGAGAAGGTGTACTCTGTGTCAGACAAAGCTTCAAAGTGGCAATAAGCATGGAAAATGGCATCCCTAGAAGGAAACTTCTCGTCTTAACCCTTCTAGTGTGTCGATAACCCTCGACACAGACACGTGGTTCTACAGGATTAAGGATAAAGAAGCATCAATAATACATAACACATTCTAATAAAGCAATGATCATAAAAAAAAACTCAACACAGAGAACAACTAATGAGAACAAACTTGTGACATTCTGACCTGTACATTTTCCCTGAGAAAAAGTTCAAGAGACAGGAAAATATGGAGTAGAACCACATCAAAGTTGTGCAGACCATCTTTCCATTTCTGGTACCTGTACACCATAGTGCATTGAGGACACTTCCTATGGAAGGATGTAACGTCTAAAAGACAGATCAAATTGTGTTACTATGAGTACTGAGTTATTGGTATTTGCATTCATGACAAATCATAATGATATTAGGAATGTATCCATATTGGGCATCTGATTTCCTTGTGAATGCTAACGATTCGAGCTTTATTAGTGACTAGCACAGCTTTTGTCTCAGCCGTTGTCTCAACAGGCACAAACTGTTTTTGATGTTCCATTTTATTTTTTTCTTCAGTGATCTCTTTTGCCAGTGTCTGTGGGATTTTTTTTTCTTTAAATATGTAACGCACGCTTCGCTCCACAGCAGCATTGTCTAGACCTCCAGAAGCATTCTGGGACATCAGCGATGGTGATTCTGATGATGGTGGAACCTTTGTCCTGAAGAGATCTGTCTTTGCTGAGTGTACACAAAAACTGTGTACTTCTGGCTCATAAATGGAAAGATGCTGTGATGCTGACCCACTAAACTCCACCATCACACAAAGTGGAACATTGGCAACCTGAGCAACGTTTTGTCTGTTTACACACATTACAGCCTTTGTCTTTCCAAAGAATTTCAGAAACACCATTTCCCTCACGATGTCTTCTTTAAGAAATATTTCTGGAACTGTTTCTCTGCAGTAATCTATAGAGTGTACATGCTCACATAAACTATTGAGAAATCCACTCCTCTGAGCCAGCAATGGTGGCATTGGTGACATTCCTCTAACTCACATCTGACCCGATGAGTTTTGCCCCAGACTTTTCTTTGCACATGAATTGGCACTGAAACCCATGTCTTGATTTTTGTACAGCAAATACGCCGTTTGTTTTATCAACACATACACACTGTAAATGACTGATCTGTGTAATGTCTTGTGACGTATCTACATGCTTCCTCAACAAGTATGTTTTTAAGTTTTTCCGGAGAACGAAAAGGCTACATTGAGGGCATTTAACTGACTTCACATTTGTTTCAGTTTCAGTCAGCATATTTGAAGAGGGCCATGAGCATAACAGTGGACAGGCTGTAGTGGGTACAGCGGATGGCAGGCTTGTTGCTGTACTGAGTACAGCGGATGGCAGGCTTGTTGCTGTAGTGGCTACAGCAGGTGGAAGACTTCCACACAGCACTAAAAGCCTTTCCATGTCAACCCGCCGAATAACTGTCCTTTTACACAAAGGACAGTGATAATGTCCCCTGTCCCGGCATGGTAGTGTGCACCGGTGTATAATTTTGTCTGAAAAAATATATAAAACAATTGAACTACATTATATTTATCTCGTTTATCCCACATTCTTACCATGCATATAAAAAATATTGAATTAAACGTTTTAAAATATTAAAAAACCCCAATGGTAAACTGAAAAGTCATCAAGCAAAAGATTTTTACTAAAAACAATGCTTATAACTGTCTGTCATGATAGTGAAATAAAGCATATGGTATAACAGTTGTGCAAAAATGAAGGTAAAAATCAACTACGTTACTGTAACGGAAAACCAACATATCGTGAAAACGCAAAGGTCGTTTTATTCTGGGATCTATTGATGTCATAAATTGATGTTCTTGATAATGTAATGACACACGTAATCACACAAAAGACATACGGTGCAGGTATTAATATTATATAGAAGGCTTCCCACTGAATTGGGGGGGGGTATGTCCAAGATATCATATAATTTTTTTTTTCACAGTGAAATCACGATTTTGATTTTATCACAGTATTTCTATAGATTTGTAACTATAGATTTAGCTAAATAGGTACTACATTTAAATTTGAACGTACTGCTCTACCGTTAAAACAGTACATTCTATATAGTATGAAAAAGGGTAGTATGAATGGAATTTGCACGTACTACATCCGTTGTGTTGATGTTGTCACGTGTCATGTGTTAAAGTCAAAGTCTTTACACACAAATGTACTGTGTGTGCTCCAGACATTGTGCTGTGGGGCTCCAGACAAAATAAAAACCTTACAAGCCATTGACTCCTAAACACAAAATATTTGGGCGCAAAATGATTGTTTTAGGAACCAACATCTCTGTCAAATATAAACGACTGCATTTCTGCAGAGAAAATGCAAAGTGTGCTTGCTAAAATGCAGAAGCGTTAATATTAACATCCGCGCTAGCATTAATATTAGCATAACATTAATATATCATTAACATAACATTAGTAAAGTATTATCATATCATTAGCCTAGCATTAAAATACCATTAGCATAGCATTAACATTAGCATAGCAATAGCATTAACGATAGCATTGACAGTAACATAGCATTAATATAGCGTTAGTATAGTTATAGCATAATGTTAGCATTAGCATGACATTAGGTGTTAGCCTAGCATTAGCATAGCATTAACATAAGCATACCATTACATTAGTTACATAGCATAGAAATAATGTAAGTATTAGCATAGCATTAGCCTAGTGATAGCATTAGCATAGCATTAGCATAAGCGTTAGCATTAATAAAGCATTAACATTCCTGTGTGAGTGTGTGTCCCAATACTTTAGTCCACATAGTTTTGTATGACAGCTCTGTCCCAATACTTTTGACCATATAGTTCAGTTTAAACAGGAGAGTCTTTGGGGCGTGGCCTGAGCTCTCATATGAAGTTTCCTAAGGTTTGGTCACTGTCTGGAGTCTGGAAGTCTCTTCTTCTGAAACTGCATTCGTGTGTCAGGGACATTGGCCTGAGGGTCCAGATGAAGTTTGGTGGGTTTCGAGTGAAGCGTGTCCGAGCAGGACTTTCTGGAAGTTGAGGATTTAGATTTGCTTTTGCAAATCGGTTTTGCTGGAAAAACGTGAATAACACACAAATGATAAAACGCATCAAAAAGCTGCGAACAAGCCATTAACTTCAGATCAGTCCGGACGTGACAGAGTTGGAACAGTGTCTCTATCTTGAAAGATAGAGGGGGCCAAAAATTGGGTGAACGGAAAAATAATAATAAAGAGAAAGAGAATAAAACTTAAGAAGAATAGTGTGCTTGCTCTGCCTATGGCTGCTGTGTGCTTGAGCAAGCACACTAACTAGACTGTATTTCCACAGAGAAAATGCAAAGTGTGCTTGCTCATTAGCCTAGCATTAGCATAACATTAGCGTTAGCATTAACATAGTGTTAGCAGTAGCATAGCGTTAGCATAGCTTTTGCATTAGTCTAGCATTAGCATTTTAGCATTATCGGCATTAACGTTAGCATTAATATATCATTAGCATAATATTAGCATTAGCATAGCATTAACATTAGTATAGCATTAACATGTCATTAGCATTAACGTTAGCTTTAAGGTTAGCATAGCATTGGCATAGCATTAACATTAGTATAGCATTAGAATTAGTGTAACGTTAGCATTAACATAGCTTTAGCATAAACATTAGCATAATGTTAGCATTAGCATCGCATTAGCATAACATTAACATAGCATTACTGTGTGTGTCCCAATACTTTTGTCCACATAGTTTTGAATGACAGCTCTGTTCCAATACTTTTGACCACATA
>JBBPCY010049582.1:0-13061 GCA_037974405.1 Brachyalestes nurse
ATTTACAGCTCAGAAATCCCACATTTAGAGTCGCCATTTGTAAACATTGCCACTCAAAGACTTGAGACTTGACTTGGACTTGTAATGAGCTAATTGAGTGTCATGAGCTACATTGCCAAATCCATATTCCCAATTATTTTGGTGAGAGTAACTTAAAAGTAGTGCAATGGTAGTCCTTACATTTTAAATACAGTAATTAGTGTTGTACCTGCCCCAACCCGACCCGTCAGGAGATCCAACCCGACCCGCCCCGCCCAAAAAAAATCTCGAACCCTGTTTACAACACGCTTTGATTGATAATGAAATGCGTTTTCGTGACCCGCCCGCCTGCACCCGCAATATTTTACAAATTTCTGCCCTAAAACAGCCAGCATGGGTCGCATGGGTACCTGTGGGTCACGGGTCGACCCACGCATCACTAACAGTAATATTGTAATGCAACGAATTACTCTGAAATTACAGTAACAAGTAATAAATAATGCATTACAGTTTTGAAGTAACATGCCCAACACTGATCAAATGTATGTGCAAGCTAATCTTAAGAAAGTCTGATGAGTATGTATGTCATGGGAAGTTTTTTTTAGGCAGAATAGTCTACAATCATTGCTTTTTCAGGACTTCAGGCTTCTTTTGCTTTATTCAGTCACTACTTAATTCAGACATTACAAATCTATGTGTAAGAAGTAATCAGACTCACTTGCAGTTTGGGGTACTTACTAATTAAAACACGACCTACACATAAAGGAATCATCATCAGAGTAACAGGTACAATCCAAAGACCCAATCCAGAGACCCAATCCAGTGATCAGGCAGAGTCAGAGAATGGCAAACTGTAATGTACAGGCCAGGAAAAATGCAGAATCCAAAAGCAAGGCAGAAGTGAAAAAATCTAACCTGGAGTGTCAGAGAAGAGGCAGGAGGTATCTGTTCAAGTACAAAGAAAGGTCAAAATGCAAGAAAGATAAAAAATAAATGATTGCAACACAAGGAAATCAGCAATGATTTGGAAAGTAGCAGCACAACCAGTCCTTATATATAGTGCTAAGTGCAGGAAGAACTCATTCGACCTAACAAATATAAAAAGGTTTTTTAGGATCACAGGAGAGTCCCTAAACCTCCTAAGCTGTCTCCAATTGTGAAGATGAGTTGTATTTAACAATAAAATATGTATGGTTTAATTTTATAAAACAAATTATTTTCTTTTGGGCACCAAACTGGGCTCTGTGTGAACACATACATATCCATACATATATAATCACTCTAATTTTTCTTTGTTTGTCTCCTTTTATAAAACGGAGTTACAGTCGAAAAAGGACTGAATACCGACATCTGCGGGCCCTTGGAGGAACTGCATCAAACATTTTTATTTAAGGTGGAACGGAGATTTCAGGCAAAAACAAAAGTTAATCCTCAACTTTCTCATGTTACTATGTCCCTAAAATCTGGCAGCTCTTCAGGACCAAAGTCCGACTTTACAGAACAGTCCTCCTGTGAGTGAGCCTGTTTCTCCGAGTGAAGACGGTAATAATGGAGATTCTGCTTTTCACCGTGGACTCGTTCGCTTCTTCACCGTTTAAAGGAAATCCAGCAGCGGTCTGTCTTTTGGAGAATGTGAGTCTCAACTTTACCCTCGTAGCACAGTCCCTCAAGACTACACTATATGGACGCTATTTTTCAAGGATTAGGCCAACCCCCCTTATTTCCAGTGAAGGGCAATCTTAATGCTTCACTGACCAAGACATTTTGGACGACACCGTGCTTCTAACTTTGTGGACACAGTTTGGGGAAGAACCTTTTCTGTTCCATCATGACTGTGTCCTAGTGCACAAAGCGAGCTCCATAAAGACATGACTGGAGGAGTTGTGTGGAAGAACTTGACTCATGCTTTACAGAATGAATAAGCACAAATTCCCACAGAAACTCCAAAATTTTCCAAGAATTGTGGAAGCTGTTATAACTGCAAAGGGGGACCAACTCCATATTAAAGTCTATGGATTTGAATTCAGGGTAATTAACCTCCCTGTTGGTGTAATGGTCTGCCGTCCCAATACTTCTGTCCATATAGTGCACCTGACTTAATTTTACTCCAGTCTCTAGAAGGACACTTTAAACAACACCTTAAATTAAAACGTTTCTCTTAGGAGCTGCAGGAGGACCTTTATCAGAACATTGCAGCTGAGATGAACCTATCAGCAACTGCGTTCATCATAAAACTGAACTCCACAGACGACTTTGGTTCAGGTGATGTTACACTAAACGGTTTGATAAAAACAAAAAAAGGATTTGCATATCTCTGCATCAGTGCCAATACCATCCATGAAGATGCTGGAGGTTCTGTTGTTTAGTTCATGTCCATAAAGGAGCTTCCCATGTAGGTCCCACACAGTTCATGTTCAGAGCAAATCAATATAATCAATATATAAGGATGAATAAAAAAGGACTGAGGAAAAGGGAGCTGCTTATGATCCAGAACATAGTGGTGTAACCAAAGCAGTGTAAACACTCAGATCAAAAGCACCTAGATCCAAAACAGTATAGATCCAAATCAGTGTAACCGCCCAAATCCTTAGCACCTAGATCCAAAATAGTGCAATCACTCAGAACCAAATAAATGATCTAAAACAGTGTAGATCCAAAGCAATGTAAACACCCAGATCCAAAATCGTCAAACTCCCAGATCTAAAGCAGTGTAACCACTTAAACCCAAAGCATCCAGATCCAAAGCAGTGTAGTTCCAAAACAGGGTTCAGATTTAAAACAGTTTAACTACATACATTCCAAGTAGCCAACTTGAGGCAGTCATGAACTGTAAGCATATCTATTTATTAAGGATTGATCATAAACTGAACAGGTTGATTGTGGTCCCATGACAGAGCACCTGTACCTGACAGTTGCTTTGATTCCTGTTTGGTTCTCCATAAGTACTGCACTCAGACCTCATGGTAGGTATAGCTTCATTCGAGCGTAGTCACTGTACACTTACTTGTGGTTTGCACTGTGAACTGTGTTTTTAAGGAGCAAGATTCAAACTGCGCTGGTTCACCACTGTACATGAGCTTTCACTTTGTGGACATGGAACACTAGCTGCAGCAGCTGTGCTCTTTTACAGGAGAGGTATGAATAAGAAACGAGACAAATAATGCTTATATATATATATATATTTATTTATTTATTTATATTTATATATTTATATATACATACATACAATCCATAAGAACAGAAGATTGTTCAAGTCCATTAAACAACAGTAATGTCCCACAGAAAACCGCAACCCTGTGCTGGTGTTTGAGACTCTGAGTGGAGAACTGCAGGTTGTTCAGCGTGGAGAATCTTTAGTGATGGACTTTCCACTCAACAAACCTGTGGTCCAGGTACACACTCTTCTCATTTATAATGAGTAAGAGAGGCAAGATGACAGTATATTAGGTCAAACTTCAGTATCAGTATCATCAGCACTTTCAGAACATTGGCTAGCTGTGCGCTTCATTAAAAAGTTTAAAGAGGAGGTTTGAGTGGCATAGCCATTAAAAGTCTAGTCAGCAGTTTTCAAATTTGAATCCTGATAGTGTCAAAAGTCCAAGTAGTCAAGATTCAAGATGTTTGTCACGTAGTTATACAACATGCAGTGAAATGTCAGCCAGTCAAGTAACTGTTTCAATATTTTCAGTGTGAAGTCAGAGAGGCATGCACTGTGGCACAGATATAATGATGTGTCAGTCAGATACCACTGTTTCTTCAAAAACACTTAGCATATGATTATTGTATACTAATTATACCAACTATCATGCAATATATAACTAGCTTCATCACAAAAACTGTACATGCTAGGGGAACACTAAACACAGATTTGAAATCCGCATGAACAGAACAGAACTTATCTCTGGTGATTTTGACCTGTTGACCTGTGTTATTGTCTAGATGAAGCTAAATATTTACAATGGAGAATAAATACGGCAAATGGTCGTGTGCTTTATAGTATAGTATAAATAGATTGGATGCAGAGGCCATTATGGTATGGTCTTTCTGGCTGTAGTATGTTGGGGAGAAAAGCCAGTGCAACATACCTGATGAAGTAGTGCCATGTCAAAAACTGCAGTGTATGAAACTAGAAACTGCATCTTTTTAGTGATTTTCCCCCCAATCCTAATAATGAGTGCTCATCTGTACTTAGCTACTGTACTAAAATCGGTCTGTTCTACATGCAGAACCACAGTGACTACAAGGACCTCCTGAAGGTATGTTTGCCAGTTCATTGTTGGCATGGAAACGTCTGGAGTGATCCTACACTAACAGTACAGTCTTACTCAGGCCGTGGTCCTGGGTGGCCTAAGATGAACGTTCCCTATTGACTAACACCCTGCCCTTCAGCTATAACGGTCAGTTTTTTAAGCCCACACTTCTATTTGTACCTGAAAATAAAACAGGAGCTTTATGAGAGGTGTGGGTTTAAATGAAGACTTTAGAAGAACATTAAATGCCAAGGAGTTTAATAGTTTTGCCACTAAACTCTGTTCTCATCAGACAGCACATGAAACTTCACTTTATCCTGCCATAAATCACTCGAAACTCATTTGCAAGCGCCCTGACATTTTACAGGCTGTGGTGGGAGATCTGCCCGTTCAGGAGGTCTGTCTCTGTACAACCACAAAGAACCTGCTGGTGCGTCTGGCTGACTCGTGTGACAGGTACTGATGGACAGAGAAGGGGAACTTTCACATGACTTACAATATGTTAACTGTTTATGAATCAACTTTATGCTGAAGATCACTCATTATGGAATATGAGCACATAAATGTACAAATGTACAAAATATAAATATTAATGTATTTCAAAATAAATGTATAACTAACCTTTAAATTGGTTCAAACTGTTGGTTGAAGGTCAGCACTGATGACACTGAAGCCCAGGGCTGAGGATCTGCTGAAACATGAAGATGGAAGCAGGTTTTTAGGTGTTATTGTCACAACCAAGTGGGACACAACTTCTCAGATGAAATATGACTTCTTCTCTCGCTACTTTGCTCCTTGGCATGGGATTGTTGAGGATCAAGTCACTGGTAAGGTTCATTCTTAAAGCAGCAGTAGTCTACGTTTCTCTTTTTTATACCATGTCCATTTTGCTCTGTTTCTACGAACTTATTGGTGATTCATTTTATCTGACTGTTTTACCTCTCTTTATGTCTTTGAATTAAACTGCACCTTTAAGACTGATGTGGATTGTTCTGACTGGCTTGTTGAAAACATTCAGGCTGAAATGTAGAAATTAAGTTCAGACCACAGTACTAAACTATTCAGCCACTGTTTGAATATCCAGAGCCTGTGGAAGGTTAAAAAAAGACCCACAGCACATTTATCAATTCCAATAACTAATACAGCCTGCGTGCAGTAACAATATTTCACACAATTTTACTGAACTAATAGTAATGGTGTTTATGTTTATGAACCGTTTTAAATATATTGTACTGTCATGTAATTTAATTTTCTCCCTCCAAAGGGATGGCACATACAGTCCTTGCTGCCTACTGGTCTGAGAGACTGGGGAGGAAGAAAATGAGAGGTAAAGAACTGAAATATGATCCTTATTCTCCACTTTCTGCAATTGAAATAATAGTTATCATGATTCTAATCCCTTTGTGGCCAAGGACTTTTAACACGAAGCCCCACCCCTGAACTACAAATGAAATTGTCATTTAAACATTTGAGACATCAGCCATGACCACTGGATGTTACATCCAGAGATGATTCTGAAATCTGCAACCTACACTTAATTCCTTTTTATAGTAAATTAAGTAATGATCACTTCTGTGTACATTTTAAAGTACTGTGTAATTTACAGAGTAGACTTTTCAGTCTCTTCTGATCAGACAGTTTTATATTTTTCATTATAGAGCTCAGAAAATTCTAATCCATGTTTGTGTGTGTTCTGCAGCCTACCAGTGCTCCAGACGCGGGGGAGAGCTGGAGCTGGAGCTGAGATCTGACGGCAGAGTGGATATCACTGGACAAGCCGTGGTCATCCTCCAGGGAACCCTCAAACTCTAGAGAACCGCTTCCCAGAGAGCCTGTTAAGAAAGCACTTTGTTCCTGAAGCCAGTTTGCGACTAGGACTAATTCTGGGTGTTTATAACGGGCATTATGAAATGTATGTGCAAGCTAATTGTAAGAACATGCGATGTGTGTGTGTGTGATGGGTTTTTTAATTAATACATTTTTTAAAGAGTGATCAATAATCAAAGCTTTCTCACGACCAAGTCATTATTAAAATAATTGCTTTATTACACAGAAAAAAACATATCACAATACTATTTACATGTAAATGTTCAAGTATATTTGTGCATGAAAAAGCTGCTAAAAATCACACAATATAACATAAATGAGCACATTAAATCATTTGATTAAAAAGAAAGATGTACTTTCTATTTAAAAAAAAAACAACTTAAGCAGAAGTCTATGGCTCAACATAGCCATGAGGTATAAAAGAACATACTGTACCAAATACTGGTAACTGTCAATATTCTCCTTCACTTTTATGGAGACTCTCTGCTTGTGAGTCACATACCAACACCCCCATAACTTGCACAACTGATAAACAGTACCAGAGGATGTAGAGAGCTACGAGTGTTTTACACTGAAACGGATCCCACTCAGGGTTGGAGAGGTAGATTTGGAGAGGTATTTTGGAGAGTTTATCATCACAGGCAGATTTTAGGCAGTGCTTCATGGGCTGCAGGTGGAAGCTGCAAGATGTAGAGCAAGTTAAGGAAAACACCTTTGAGGGTATCAGACAAGACATAAAGCAAACAGTAACTGAAAGGGTGGAGTATGACAGTGAGTAGCTCTGTACAACACAGTGATCATCAGTGTTTATCTAGATAAATCCAGTGTTTTAAATAAATAAATACAGTGTTTTAAATAAATAAACATGGACACACACATTATTGGTTTCAGATTTCTGCTCCAGTCATTGTGTGGATTTATAAAATTCCATTAGCATCAGCACCTAATTTAATCTAATGAAGTAAAACGAGCCAAACCAGGTATTTGATTGTAGCGAAAATGAATATTGGACTTCCATGAGGAAAGAGGTCACACTTTGCCACACATAAAAACCACTCTTTACTGTAATAATGTTAATTTTATTTATTGTAATATTAAATTTGTAACAATACTGTTCAGTAGTAAACAGGTTTTAAGTATAATTTTCACAGAAGCCTAAGACTTTTGCACAGTACTGTATATAAAATGTTTGTAATTTATTTATTTACAATTGTGGTCACAGAACCTTGATGGTCAGACGGAAATCTAGTCGGGGGTAAAATTAAAGAAACAAACTTCAGACACCCAACATGTCTTGTCCAATCAACTATGTGATGAGGGAAAACTTTCATATCCATACAGAAGACCTGTGTGACTCAACACGGACATCTTAGATATGGTTAGAACTCTGAAGGAGCTGGGATGAAAGCAACTGGGCCACAGGGGAAGACGGTGAATACTGAGTAATTGCAAACTCCAGAATGACAAGAGCTAAGTAAACTAGCAAAAATAACAGGTTTATTTCCAGCAGTGTTGGAGGCATTCTGTAAAGGATATCATGTTCTTCTGCTGCATGTGGGTGAGGAGTTTCTCCAGGGGTGCGTAGAGACGCAGTGTGGGTGCCGACCCCAGCATTAGCAGCTTGTGTTTGGCTCTGGTGATGGCCACATTCAGCCTGCGCCAGTCTTTCAGCAGCTCCCCCAGCTAACATGCAAGACAGCATTCAAAAAGAACACAAATCAGATCAAAGCATTCAGCTAGGGGTGGGCGATAAGGCCAAGATATATCATATCACAATTTTTTTATAGTGAAATCACGAGTTTGATTTTATCACGGTATTTCTATTGATTTGTACCTGTAGATTTTTTTTTCACTATTCTGCAAGTTACTGACCTCATTTTTAGCCTTTTCTTCCGTTTTATCCTCCGTATAGGACCATTTTACCCTCATTTTAGACTCATTTCATCCTCTTTTGTAGCCTTTACCTCTGTTTCAGCTTCATTTTAGCCTCATTTCTAGCCTTTAGCTCCGTTTTAGCCTCATTTTAGCCTCGTTTGTAGCCTTTAGCTCCGTTTCAGCTTCATTTTAGTCGGTTGTGCTCTGTTTCTAGAAGGCGGGCGTTTAGCGGACTAGCAAATAGTGTGATTTGGTTGAGGAAAACTTGAGGAAGAGCATAGATCTGCAATAGCCAATTACTGAATAAATTACAAAACTATGTATGTAGATTTTGCTGGATCTAGAACTACTCCATATGCAAACTACAAAAACAGCACAAATTACACTGAGTGCCTACATGTACTTTGTTGAAATTTAGGTCAAAATAGTAATGTCTAAGCCATCGTGACGACCTGTATATTGCCTCATTACTATTACTTCTAAGTGGTGTGTTGTCACTTACATTGCCTTCAGCATGGCTCCTGACAAATGACACAATAATGACGCTCTTGTCTCTGCCCTGGTACTTGTCGACAGTGTTCACCTCAACGGCTTTGAACGCTGCTCCCTCCAGCAGACTGGAGATGGTCTTTAGCTGCTGCCGGTATGGAGCTATAACGCCAATGTCCCCCGCCCTGCAGCCAGCCTGAAATATCAGCACAACACTCTTCAGTTTTTAACACTCTAGACTAAACAAACAGATTTTGCTGGATCTGCTGTTTGTGTAAACAGAAGGATTCAGTAAAAGTTGTTAAGCTCAGTGACCAGCCACCTACACAACACCTGATTCAGGTACACAAGGTCCCCATATCTTGATTAGGACAAGTTTAGGGTTCATTTAGGGTTTTTCCACAAGGAGTGCTAAGACTGTTGCATTAGAAAGCATTCCATGTACTGGCATGCTCAGATGTTTGTTGCTTCAGACCAACCATTCTAAGTGAGCATGAGTAAAAGTAAAGTAAAGTAGCCCCTTAAAGTCACGGGTCATCACACAGTGTGATTTTTTTTTCTCTACATTTAACCCACTCACCAAGTGAACCATGGGGCTGCCACCAATGAGGGGCACCCGGGGAGCAGTGTGTGGGGACGGTTCTTTGCTCAAGGGAACCTCAATGGTGCCACTAGCAGTCCTGGGATTCAAACATACAACCTTCTGATCACAGGGGCAAAGCCCTAACCACTAGGCCACCCAGTAATAGTGTATTACTAGCAAGGTCCCCGACTACAGGTGTATGTTTCAGACCTTTAGCAGCAGGCAGATGACAGCATGCACCAAGGCGGCTTCCGTATGATTACTGACTCCACCTTTCTCCACCGTCTCTAGAGCAGGAACCTGCAGTGAGGACAAAGCGCAATGATGTGATGTGTGGGTGTGTGAACAAATACAAATGTGTAAGACGTTCTCTGGTCTCTAATCCCTGGGTGATATAAGAATATTAATATAAATAATTAATCAATAAACAAATAGATAAAGATAGATCAACAAACAAAAATAAAGACAAACTCTGGGATAACAAGAGAATAATGAGCACTCAGGCTACACTGCATGTTTTTGACAGACTGTGAAATCCCGATGTGTCAGTCTAGAGCTAAATATGGTTAGTCTTGTCTGGCCATTCTAAGCATGGCATAGTGAGCGTGGAGGCAGGCACAGTAGGGGATGCACACAGCAGTGTAGGGATCACCTCTGAAGTGTCCAGGAAGCAGACAGGTTTTCGCGGGTCCAGGGCGGCGTGGACCCAGGTGCTGTAGTGAGGCTGACACACATACAGCTCCAGCTCCCGCACTACCGCCTCCATGCAGGGCAGCTGCAGCAGTGCAGAGGCTGTCCGCTCCGAGCCACACTCCAGTCTGCCCTCGTACATCAGGGCATTGCTCAGGGACATTATCACACTGCAACAAAGAGTACAGAAAAGGACATTTCACAGCCAGTTTTGTAAAACACGCAGACACAGGTCTCTCGACACTGTCTGATATTTATCTTCGCAGATGTTTAATTTTATTGTACTGGATGTATTGTTCAATATATCATGGTGGAGACAATGTGGAGCAATGTGTCTTTTGGCAATGTACAGTTTTGGAAGAATGTTCATCTGATTCTCAATTTTGGGTTATGATATACCTAGGTCATGCTCAGTGCTGTATTATGGTAATATTGTGTCAGGATATTTATTATAGCGGCCTGTAATGGTACAAACTAGACCCACCAACACAAGATGAAGGGATGAAAATAGTGAGTGGAATATAGATCATGAAGCAGCATTGTTTCAAGAGAAACAATGACTAAAGAGAAATGGATGAAACGGACTGTGTTTATGGAGTGAGGACTGGAAAAACATGTCATAGGATCAGTCTCCTGGAAAAAAGGCAACCCAGACTGTTTACTTTGTGTATCTAGTGTATATTATTAGTCTATTAATTGTAGGTATGTTTAAAACAACCTTTTCAGTAAGGGGCTGTTTTAGTGTAGCAGTCAAAAGTGTGTTTGTCTGGTATGTGCAGAATCCCACCTGTTCATCCTGTACTGGACATTCAGCTGGACCACAGCTTCACTGTGATGCTCCAGACGCTTGAACAAGCTCTCATCCATGCCCAGAGCCCTGAGGATTTACACAACCAAGGTCACTTGCTGCATCTCTGTTATATATTACTGCATCTCTGGTATATATTACTGCATAACTGTCAAGAGATTAGTTATTTTGATTATAGCCACTGTATTTAGAGTTCTTTCTTTAAAATGCAATAAACAAAGACTTGCATTAATTCAGAAATAGGCAGCTACTCCAAGTTTAAAATTCCTATAAGAGAGATTAGACAAATTAAACTCAGAACATGGAACAAAGAAGCCCAGTATCATAGAAAAGACAGTACCTGGCTTCAGTATTCTGGACAATGGGAGGCAGCTGCTGGTGATCTCCCACAAGAACGAAGCGCTGGGCATAGAAGAGCGGCCCCAGACACACAGGCTGGCTGATCTGGGACGCCTCGTCCACGATGCAGAAGTCAAAGCGCCGTCTGCTGAAGATGGGATGCTTCACACCCATACATGTGGTGGCCACAACAAGCTAAGGAGAGATAAAAACGAAGAATTAAGAGAATAGCTTCACTCTCAGGTAAAGCATTTTTCTTTAACGGCACAGTTATTTCTTTGAAAGCAAGTAGAACACCTCATCCAAACAGGTGTGGGTGAGACCACCACACTAACCAACCCATCCCACCAAACTCATCATCCCAATGTGATTTATGTTATTTAGATGTGTGTCAGAGGTGCGATTCATTTATTCAGTTTGGCAACAAACACCACAAGGCCAAGGAGTTAATATCTACATCACAGTTTTATTAATGGGTGTTGTTCAAGATTTTTTTTTTTTATTTTGGTTAATTAAAAAGATATAGAGTAAAGAACATGATGTCACATTGTAGACCTGAGAGAGGCTGTAAACTAGCCTTTCAAAAATTGTAGCATGCGTACACTGCATGTAATTTAATATCACATAGTGCTCGGGCATTCTACCTTAGCAGCCAATAGGGCTCCACAATATATCATCATCACAATATCAGCCTCTGCAACACTGAGATCACAGAAGGCTGCAATATGCAAATGAACTTCTAACCAATCAAAGTGTTTCTGACAGGGTGACCAACCACAGCTGTTAATCATTTGAAAGATATTGTAATCACAATAATTGGCAATATAAATGCAATATCATTTTGTCCATTTTGAGAAGCCACTAAAGAAAAATTCTACAAGAAAATCCATCAGTTTTCATAAAAGATAACAGAATGTAATTATAGCAGAAATCAGAGTAGATGCAAACACTGCAAATTTATATAAGGATTCACAGGAGTAGACATTAGATGTCAAATACACGGTACACTGGATATTAAAATAAGGTGTCGGATCTCATCTTTTGTTGGAAATGAAGAGAAATGATGAGACATGACACCTTATTTTAATAGCCAACAAAGCATGACTACACACTGCTACACACACAAAAGAGTATTCAAAGAAAGCCATTTGCCATGCACACCTCTTTATTGTAGAGATTCTCCAGCTGCTCAAGCGTGTGGATGCCTCTGGCACGATTCTGCTCCTCGGTGAAGGGCAAAATCTCCCGATGCACTTTCTGAGCTCGACCCAGACGCAGGAAGCCGATCTTAAACTTCTTCAGCTTCAGCAAGATGTTGTCCACAGCAGAGTGTGTGTAACTGGTCAGCAGCACACTAAAGCCACAGGCATGCAGAATACGCACCTGAGGGATAAAGAGGCAAGTAAGGAGGAGAGGAGACACACAAACCTTTAAATAAGAAGAAACAATTTTATCAGCAAAATAGAAAAGATTACTATTAAATAGGGCTGAGCAATTAATCGAAATCGTATCGAAATCACGATGTGAATATGCACGATTTGTAAGTTGTCTTACAGCACGATTTTTTGGGCGTTCCCGACTTTTCCCATGGTATGCTATTTGAACCAATCACAACGCAGCGCGCCTAAACAGAGCACGAGAACAGGAGACTGAGCTTAATGACTATTAACTATTTCAACACCTGAGGCAGCGTCACAAAGAGGTCTATGACTTATGCATGGTAAAAAAATTTGCCTTATGTCTGTTTTAGAGACATGTTACAGGTCTTTAATAAAGATCTGATTGTTTCATATTCACACTGTAAAACGTGTGTGTGTCAAAATTGTGATTAAAATCAAAATCGCAATAATGTTCAAGAAAATCGTAATAGGTTTCTTTTGTCCATATCGCACAGCCCTACTATTAACCACAGCTATATGCTTTTAAAAAAATACAGCATGTAATGTGGTTCATGAATTACCTTAACAGGTTAAACATATTCGAAAATATAATATACAGTACTGTGCAAAAGTCTATTTTTTGCATGTCAGAGGGTCTTATCTTTGTCATATTGAGTAGATTAATATAAAGTAATTAAAATTATTTTAATTTAAATTTCTTTAAATTAATTAAAGAAATAGGAGCAAACATTTTACTGTGACAGACTGCAAAGTGTCTAAAGATACAAGGAGCCTAGATAAAGGAGTTCCAGCCACTCAGCATTCAGCACCACCAGTATACT
>JBBPCY010049622.1:0-13059 GCA_037974405.1 Brachyalestes nurse
ACACACACACACACACACACACACACACACACACACACACACACACACACACACACACACACACACACACACGAACCCTGGGCAATAGATCAGTTACATTTCTTCCAGAAACAGACCAAAGTATGTGTCTGAATACAGCTGTGTCAATATACACACGCCGCACACACACAAACGAGACGGGCGCTAAAGGACATAATTCCATCATTTCCATCATCACACACTAAGCTTGCACTACATACAACAACCTAAACCCCGACACACACACCTCACGCTCAACAACCAGGCTGCCGAAAAGCTACGTCCAAACATCTGACCCTAAAACTAATATCAGACCCCCAGATCTCAAACCCGCTCCAAAAGTTCCACACCCTCTGCCTCTAGACTTTAAAGCAATACTTTGGCCTGAAAAAAAACAAACTACTCCCATTCTCTCTTACCCTAAAGGTAACTGATCAGCCAATTCATGTTCAGTTTGTCATGTTATTTGTTTGTAGCACTGGTGCTATCAAGCTAATGTAGCTAACAAATAATAGAAGCTTGTACTCCGCCACTTAGCACGTCACTGAATTATCCCACAGTCGCCTCAAACATGTCAACAAAGCTGTTTTCCAATTAAACAGCTTTTTATTTGAATTGTTAGTTCCCTCTCAAATGATGCAACAGATAAAATAACGACATCAACATCTAAGAGGGAACCAACCGTTTGAATAAAAAGCTGGTTAATTGGAAAATAACTTAGTTGACATGTTTGAGGTGAGTGTGTTGTGATTTGTGATCAGAGGGTTGTGGGTTTGAATCCCAGGACTGCTAGTGGCATCAAGGTGTCATCCCCACTTTATATCTTCACATTACTTGTTAGCTATATTAGCCTTGTAGCTCCTGTGGAATATAGCTAACTGCTGCACCATTTAATGTGGAGTAGAAAAATTAAATAGTGCCTGAAGCACCATATTATAACTTCTGAACTATTTAAGGTGGAATGAAAAATCTGAATAAGCTCGCAAATTGCGAGATGCCTCAGAGCATGTGGAGATGTTGATCTGCAATAGACTTATGTGGTTTCTGACAATGCACGGTATACTTTTATACAGAAACACCTAAAGTGTGAATGAAATTAATGGAGTCAGCATTATATTAATCAGTAAGGTATAAACTTCCATTCTTTGACAGCTTCATTAGCCAGAGTAAAGATGTCTTGGCTGATCGACTACGTTAGGAGTGGTAAGGGGGACTGTGGGAACTCTGCTGAACTCTATTGCTTTAATATGACTGTGCCTGTGAAACCTTTCCTCCGCCTAAAAAACATCACTTTACAAAAGACCCCCAAAACAAGAAAACACACAGTCATTGCTAACAAAGTCTGCGGCTTTGGCCTACGCACACACACACACACACATACACACACACACACACACACACACACACACAAACACACACACAAATATTTATCCAAAACTCTGGATGCAAACATGCAAGTGAGGGAACGCAGACGCATCCAAGATGTTTTTCAGGGATTCCATAACTCTGTGTTTGTGTGTGTGTGTGTGTGTGTGTGTCCGTGGGTGTGTGTGTGTGTGTGTGTGTGTGTGTGTGTGTGTGTGTGTGTGTGTGTGTGTGCAGATGCGTGCGTGCATAGTATGCAAACCGAGACGACTTCAAATAAAAGTCCTGGCACATTTAGCAAATGGTTTTGAGACACAGTGTACTGGGCTTTCCTCTCTATCTCTCTATCTACATCTCCTTTTCTCTCTCCTTCTCCCTCTCTCTATCTATATCTGCCCTTTTCTTTCTCTCTCTTTTTCTCCTTATCCCTTTCTATCTCTTTATCTACAGTTCTTTCTCTCCTTCGCCTTCTCTCTATCTGTCTCTCTATCTGTCCTTCTCTCTCTCTCCTCCCCCCTCTATATCTCTATCCATCTCTCTCCCCTTCGCTCCTCTCTGTATCCATCTCTCTTTCTGCCCCCTTCTCTCTCTCTCTCTCTCTCCCCTTACCCCTCTCTATCGCTGTCTTCATCTCTGTGTCCTTCCCCTTCCTTTCTAAATTAATCTCTCTCTATCTGCGCTTCACTTTCTCTCTATCTCCAGCTCTCTCTGTCTTCCCCTCTCTATCTGTCTTTCTCTTTCTCTCTCTATTTCTCCGAATCCCGATCACTCTATCTCACTCTCCCGTCACTTCTTTCTCTGTATTGCCCTCACTTTTTTCTTACATTTCTTCCTCTCTCAGTCTCTCTCTTTCACTACTTTTCTTCATCGTTCTCACTTTATTTATTGCATTTCTTTTTAGTCTGTCCCTCTTTGTTTCTTCCCTCTTTTGTCTGTCCTGCGCTCCCTCTCCTTCTCTCTCTCTACCCACCCCCATCTCTCTCTCTCTCATTCTTTAATAGTGAGTCACCAGGCCTTTAGTTCTAAACTGGGGAAATTAATATTCCAAAAATATTATTCTAACACCCAGTCACACTCACACAAACACACAAGTCTTAAGTGGATTAGGGCGTAATATAACCATCCTGATCCATACATGACCTTAACACTGACCTTCACAAGCTGTGATTATGTAGAACATGACTGGAGTAACCAGCTCCAACTCATCCCAGAGGAGTTCAGTGAAGCTCCATCCCTCTAACTCACCCCATAAGAGTTCAGTGGAACTCCATCACTCCAACTCATCCCAAGTTAGTTCAGTGGAGCTCCATCACTCCAACAAATCCCAAATTAGTTCAGTGGAGCTCTATCACTCCAACTCACCCCATAAAAGTTCAGTGGAGCTCCATAACTCCAATTCAGCCCAAAGGACTTCATTGGAGCTCCATCACTCCAACATATCCCAAATTAGTTCAGTGGAGCTCCATCATTCCAACTCATCCCATAAGAGCTCAGTAGAGCTCCATCACTCCAACTCACCCCATAAGAGTTCAGTGGAGCTCCATCACTCCAACTCACCCCATAAGAGTTTAGTGGAGCTCCATCACTCCAACTCAGCCCAAAGGACTTCAGTGGAGCTCTATCATTCAGTCACTCCAAAAAGATACCAATAGTGTTCAGCGGGGCTTCATCATACCAAATAATCCAAAAGGAGTTCAGTAAATGTAAGTTTATTTATGGATCTGTGCTTCTTAGAACAGCTCTTTCCCCGAGAATCTTCAAACACATGCTGATAAACACACACAAACATACACGCGCACACACATGCACACACACACACACACACACACAGTTTGGCAATTTCACACCGTTGTGGCATTCCTCAACCTGGCTTTAAAGAACAAACCTGAAACACACACCATCTGGGTCTTTCATAAAGAAACACACACACACACACATTGCTGGAACATGTTCAAGGATAGCTGGGTCGTTCTGGTGATGTTTTTTGAAGGCAGTTTTTAATGGCTTCATTACTCCACTCTCTCTCTCTCGCGCTCTCTCTCTCATTCTCTTTCTTTCTCTCTCTCTCTCTCTCATTCTCTTTATTTATTTCT
The DNA here is from genome assembly GCA_037974405.1 of Brachyalestes nurse. Classification (NCBI taxonomy): domain Eukaryota; kingdom Metazoa; phylum Chordata; class Actinopteri; order Characiformes; family Alestidae; genus Brachyalestes; species Brachyalestes nurse. The sequence goes on from JBBPCY010049622.1 coordinate 3,477, forward strand.
CTCTCTCTCTCTCTTTCTCTTTTGAAGGGCCAGAGAGGACTAAACCTGACAGAAACTGTTCAAAGCCAGTTTCATGTACACACTTACACACACACACATACACACGCACGCACAAACACACACACACACAAAGCACTGATAAGACTTATCTCAAACAAAATGAAGATGAGATCCAGTTTGCATGTAAAGCAGTAGATAAAATGATGAAATCTCACTTTGCTGAGCTGCACTGAACCACCACACATGAATGTCCATATGTAGCTAGAGAAAATACATGCTAATCATTTAGGTCAGTTTTCTAAATAGCTAGGTATCATCTTTTAAATAAAGTCAGTTAACCTAGCTAACATTCATTTACGTTAATCAGTGTTCTAGATACCTAGCTAAAAATAATGTTAATCAATCAATCTTTCTAGATAGCTAGCCAACATTAAGGTAAATCTATATGTTTTCTAGAATGACAGCTAACATTCATGTTATTCCAAATGGTAGTTTTTCTAGATAGCTAGGAAACATTTATTTCAATCAATCAACTCAGTTTGCTTGGCAGTTAGCTAACATTCATTATAATCAGTCAAGTCCACTTTCTAGATAGTTCGCTAACATTCATGTAAATCAATTGCATCACTTTACTAGATAGGTAAAATTCATTCTAATATATCTGGTCAGTTTTCTAGATGCCGTGCTAACATTCATGTTAATCAATCGGGTCAGTCTTTTTAATAGCTGCCAAATGCTCGTTTTATTCAATAAGGTTGGATCAAAAAGGTTAGCTTTCTAAATACCTAGCTAACTTTTGTGCTAAACCTTTAGGCTACTGTTCTAGATAGCTAGCTAAAATTCATTCTAATCAGTCAAATCCGCTTTCCAGATACTTTGCTAACATTTACATTAATCAATAAGGTCAGTTTTCTAGACACCTTAGTAACATTCATGCCAATCAACCAGGCCACTATTCTAGATAGCTAGTTATAAATCATGCTAATTAACCAGGTAATTTTCTAGATCGTTAGCTAAGTCAGTTTTCTGGATAGCTAAATAACATTTGTGCTAATCAATTAGGTCAGCTTTCCAGATACCTTGATGACATGTGTGTTAATCAATAAGGTCAGTTTTCTAGATAGCTAACTAACATTCATGTTAATCAAATAGGTCAGTTTTCTAGATAGCTAGCTAACATTTATGGTAATCAATCAGGCCATTTTTCTAGATAGCTAGTTATAATTCATTTTTATCAATACGGCCAGCTTTCTAGATTGGTAGCTAACATTCATGCTAATTAATCAGGTCAGTTTCTAGATGGTTAGCTAACATTCGTGCCAAGTAATTAGGTCAGTTCTCAGGATAGCATGATAACATTCATGCTAATCAATCCGGTCACAGAGTTGATGTAATACAGAACAATGCCGAGATAAACAATAGCGATGGAGAGAGAGATTCTATTCCTCGTTCTTGAGTGTGAGAACAGAAGTAAAGTCAGGGTCGCAGACTGTTCCGCACCTGTCTGTAATTTGGCAGCTTCTCTCCTCCACCTGCTCCCTCGTTCTTTTCTTTCTGATTTTCTTTCTCTCTTTTTTTTCGCTCCCTCACTTTGTTCCTGGTTTGCTGCTCGGTGCTGAGAGCAGTGTGTGTCTTTACACAGCTCCAATTTAGAACAAACCACAAACCACATCAAACACAGAGAGAGAGAGAGATAGAGGGAGAGAAAGTGCACACATCTGTTCTCCAGCCTGAGTGACACACACTTAAACCAACACAACCATCCATCCATCCATCCATCCATCAGACAGCGAGCCAAGGAGAGCCAGAGATGGAGGGATGAAGGCGAATGAGTGTGTTAGGACAGTGTGATGTGTCCAATCAGAACCATCCATCAGTAATGAGCTCCATCACATACACACGCACACACAACCCAAACTTTCTTTTATAGGTCTACACATTAATGCGCATGTGTCTACACACACACACACACACACACACACACACACACACACACACACAAACGCACACAAATGCATTCATGCAAGCACACACACCTTCCAACACTCAAACTTTCCATTAATATCACTCTGCACACACGTGTACACACACACACACACACACACACCACTCAAAGTTTCCTTTAATATCATTTCTTGCTGATGCATCGCTAACATTTATTAATAATAGAAACAATATCACATGACATGTGCCATCCATATGTAACTTTCTCTAGTTGCTGAAATTCACTTTTAATTTCCGGAGAAATCCGACAGCGGACTGCACGCGCTCCAGACAAATAAGACAAATTCAATAAACCAGCATCAATCAGACGCAACGTTCCATCAAAAGCAAACACTAAAAACACTCTGATTAGAGCTGTCAGCCGTTTGATCTGGAGTGAAATATTCTGACCCCCTTCGGTATTTTTAGGAGGGTTGGTTCTCCTCCCAAACTCGTCCATAGTCCAGAGAGAACAAGGGAGCAAATGTTCCCATGGCGTTTGAAGCGGCAGTGGAACGTGTGCTCTAGGGGTCAGAGGTGGGTTCAGTAGCCTAAAGTCACAGTCATGTAAAAGTTCTGTAGCTTCGGTAAAATAATGACTCCAGTAAAAAACGATAAAAAACAACAGCTTTTCAGGAGGAACAAATTACCCTCCTGTCCGTCAACCTCAGATCTGTTTTATATTTTCAGGAAATAATGTCATGTGTGCCCAACAGAGGCATAAGCCTGTCTCTTTATTCGTAATGAGTGGGGGTGGCCTAATAAGTCACAATGACCTTAAAATGAGAGATTTGAAAAGTACAAACTTTGATAAATCATACTTTTGTTCCTAGAATCATGAAATCAAAAACTGATCCAGAAAACATTTTCAGTGCGCAAGAGCAAATGTAGTTTTTTTTTTTAGATCTGTGTTTATTACTCATTAATACCATTTTTTTCTTTTCAGTTTACAGTAGTTGTAAATACAATTTGGAATCCAGGTTTTTGAGGCAAAAAAATAATTGCCACAACCATGTTTCCAAAGCTTCAATATCTCAAAAATAAATGAAGACATGCTCTATATTTTGCACACTACCTTTTGGTCAAATAAGCATTATTTCCTGAAAATCTGTCTACTGGAGGTTTTTTCCATGAAATCTAGAAAAGTAGATTTAGCCGAAGCTAAAGTCCAGATAAACCCTGCTGATTATTATAAATCTATACTATATATCAATACAAAGCACACGTTTCAAGATTTTGTGCTAAACGGGTGAGAATCTCTCGCCGTGTCCTGGCAGAAGCACTTTGTGGATTTGCCGCAATAAACTTTACACGTGTGATGAGTTCCAGTTCTTCTATGGTTGGTTTGCATTTACACAAACACACACGCTTCCCATTGTGTATTTGGGTTCACGCTTTGGTGATAATGCACAGCAAAGGCTGCGTTTCTCAGCTTCGCCATCCAAGCCCAGAGAAAAGCCGCTCTTTTCCAGACCAAGTCCAAACGGGGTCGATAATGCCAGCTGAGGTGTGTCGTGAGTTCTCGTGTTAGTGTTAAAAGACCCGACAGGTTCCAGCATATTTCTCCATTAGAGACGCCACTCACCTGTCAGAAAGCGATAGACTTACTGATAGAAAAACAATCAGGGTTGATCTCTTTCCCACTCTCTCCCTCCCTCACAGTCTCTCTCGCTCGAGCGCAGGTTTGATCTGTGTGCATTTCGCCACATGGAGTCAATTATGTACAACTCAATATCATTCTCAGAGGACCATCACAAATACTTAATTGCACAGTCCAAAAACAAACATGCTTACAATATCTTATTGAAAGGAGATTGTATTACCCCCCCCCCCATTCACACACACACACACACACACACACACAAACAAGTGTGTTTGGCTGATGTCTATAGCTGCTAAGTGCTTTGGTTAGTCAGTGCTATAATCAGTTGTTCCTCCTTTCGTTCCTTCTGTCCTTTCTTACTGAAACAACAACTGCCGCAACGAAACAGACTAAAATACAGTTTACTTAACTCCACACACCCCAAGTAACTCAAATAACTGTAACATAACATGAAAAACTCAACTACCGTTATTCCCCAAACTACTATCAAACAAATACAAATTAAATAACTCCACTGAAGTGCTCATCCATCCCTGAATCATATAACTCAACGAAAACTTGCCAAAATTTCAATGAATTCAGAGTCATTGAACTCTAGCAACTCAACAACTCCTCACTCAAAAAATCCAACTAATCCTCCCTCAAGTAACAAGTAACAACTCAAATCATGAGGCATAAAACCTAACTGACAAATAAATTCAATAAATAATCCTGACCCAAGTAACTCACGTAAACACGACTGAACTTAACTTACCTTGGCTCAAATAACTCAACTTAACTTAAAGAAATAAACTAGGCCTTATTTAAATAACTCAACTATCTAACAACTAAAATAACTCAACTAAACCAGACACAAATAACTCAGGTAACCCTCACTCAAACAATTCAACTAATACTGACTCAAATAACTGCATGCATTATTGTGTCGAATTCCCCTCTTTCAGTGTTTCACACAAGAGCAGTCTCAAGAGTGCACATTTTATTCCATTAGCTCTTCAAATCCAGTCTGGGATGGCAAAGGCAATTTAAAAATCTTTCATTTAAGCAACTGGATGCCATTTGAGTGTGTAAATTTGCTGAGTCATTCTTTTAGTATTGCTTCATAATAAATGGTAGTCAAATTACACAGAACACAGCAAAAACCACAACACACAGCATGTAAAAAAGAGAAGATGTGGCTTCGAAAAGAAAGCATTGACAGATCTCTCCTCCTAATGGCTCCTAAAGGAGGTTGGAAGGGCAGCAGTGTATTCCCTAAACACACTAATGGTCCTCCAACAGGAGACAGTCATTTTTTCCTCTAAACCGCAAACTACAAATGACCCATCACTGACCACCACTGACTCCTGGGAATCCCGGCTGTGCTCGGGCAGGCAGGCTATATGGTGCCAATCGTTGGAGTAAAACTCCCTGAATTGTGAGCTACTAAAGGTGTAATGATTTATACTATAGTACTGTGTGAAACACTGGATGGAAATATAAAGATGTGGGTTATATGCCCCTCCGAGCATTTCTCATTTACCCTCTTTTTACAGTCAATAATAGACAATGGAGGTGAACACTAAACATCTGGGTGCGGCCTGTTGAATTAAAGCAGCTGGAGAAGGGGAGGGGCTTATGATATGGACACACACGCTCAAAAGACTGGGATATTTTTCTGAAGAGCTTAAACACCCAACAGCCTCACCATTACACTCCCTGCGGTTAAAATAACACTGATGATCTGGTTACAGTGGCTTCTGTTGAGGGGTGGGAGATATTAGCAAGTGGAGCTGATATGCTGGAAGCAGAGTGTAAAGATCTGACACACTTTGACAAGAAATAAAGTGTAAAGACTAGATGACTGGATCAGTGCATCTCCAAAACAGCAAGTCTTCTGTTGGGTTCCCGATATGAAGTGATCAGCACGTTCCAACAGTGCTCCAAAGAAGGATACCTGACGAACCAGCGACAGGGTCATGGGTGGCCAAGGCTCAATGATGCATGTGAGGAGTGAAGGGCAGCCATCTGGTCTGATCCCACAGAAAAGCCGCTGTAACATCTGTGGGACGTGCTGGACAAACTAGCCCGATCCGCGGAGGCCCCACCTCACAATACCGTACATTTTTTTTTTTTTGCTTTATCGCCACTAGCACAACAGCTGTCCCTCCTGATCCTGTGGTGACCTTTTGACCCCTGGTTGGCGCGTGCTCAGACGGTGTCTGGGTCTCGGGTTCTGAGGCTCTTTTGAAGAGTTCTAGCTCACAAACCTCAAAACCAGACATGCTTTGGGGTCGGACAGATGCCATTTGTATTCACAAACACACACACACACACACACACACACACACACACACACAAACACAAAAACACACAAACACATACGCTCGGGAAAAAACACTCTACACTGAACAGCAGTGGGAATCTTCAGAAAAAGGGATTTATTATACTTTGAAGAAAAATGATTTTAGCAGCCACAGCACACAGAATGCATTAACAACAACACACACACACACACACACACACACGTTTACACACAATAGAGGTTACCCAGGGACAGTTATACTCTATGGGGTCCTAGTTCATTCAGACTACAGTCTTAACAAACACAGATACACACAGACAACCAGACAGGCAGACACACACACAGAATTCTATTCATTCAAACACACATCCACAAGGGCTGTAAAATATGAATCACAGTGATTAAATTTTAATTATAGTTCAGGCTCATGTACCTCTGTAACTGCTCTAATATAATAACACGTTGAAACAAGTTGCAAAAGTGTAGTGATTATATTGCAGTGTATTACAATATATTGCCATATATTGTGATTATACAACGATTAGGCTGCTGCACATGGTCACTGTATTACTATACACTGCAGTAATATTGGATACAGGGGCACTGTAAATGACACTGGGATTGGTCAGGGTGCTCAGGGGGCACTGTAAATGACACTAGGATTGGTCAGGACGCTCAGGGGGCACTGTAAATGACACTGGGATTGGTCAGGATGCTCAGGGGGCACTGTAGATGATACTGGGATTGGTCAGGGTGCTCAGGGGGCACTGTAGATGATACTGGGATTGGTCAGGGTGCTCAGTGGGCACTGCAGATAATACTGGGATTGGTCAGGATGCTCAGGGGGCACTGTAGATGACACTGGGATTGGTCAGGATGCTCAGGGGGCACTGTAAATGACACTGGGATTGGTCAGGATGCTCAGGGGGCACTGTAGATGACACTGGGATTTGTCAGGGTGCTCAGGGAGCACTGTAGATGACACTGGGATTGGTCAGATTGCTCAGGGGGCACTGTAGATGACACTGGGATTGGTCAAGATGGTCAGGGGACACTGTAAATGACACTGGGATTGGTCAGGATGCTCAGGGGGCACTGTAAATGACACTGGGATTGGTCAAGATGGTCAGGGGACACTGTAAATGACACTGGGATTGGTCAAGATGGTCAGGGGGCACTGTAAATGACACTGGGATTGGTCAAGATGCTCAGGGTGCCCTGCATACAAAACTAACACACCAGCAAACACACACTCACTGTGCATGTACAGACACTGACCACTGTGCAGCTGGTGTGCTAAGTGACATTAAGCATGTGTGTGTGTGTGCACACTTCACGTCTGTTTCTGCTGATTTGCTCTTTGTGTCGTCGACTCTTTGAGATGGATCCAAACTTTCACTCTCGCTCCGTCTCTCTTTCTTCTTCTCTTTTTTCACTGCCTTTATGCTTTGGTTACTAAACTCTCTCTTTCTTACACACACACACACACACACACACACACACACACACACACACACACTCATACACACACACATCTGTGTGCTGGCTCTAGTTTTAAATAGATGCAGCTGTTAACAACTGAGCTATTAAAATCAGGCAAATTCTCTCTCTCTTTCTTTTTCTTTCCTTGCTCTCTCTCACTCTCTCTCCACCTGTTTGATGTGTATGATCCCTCATTAGTGATCACTCTCTTGTGCACACAGAGCTGGGCCCATATGGAGCTTAATAAAGAACTTCAGGTCACATGACCATGATATGTCCCTACAAGGAACACAGCTGAGATGTTTGGTGTTACGAGCCTGAACCTTCAACCTCAGCTGCAACGGGGACCTTCAAACCCCAGCATTTCTTTCATATTCAGAGTTTCAGACTTACTGTCCATATCCGTCAACAGGTGGACTCCCCCGACCTTTGTGTTTGGAAACAGCAGAACAAAAAAAAGATGCTGGCATCTTATTTTTTGTAGATCATTAAGTTTTGCTTTTTTAATCACTAGATGCCAAATGTTCACATTTTTGGCCAAAAATGACATCATTACATTTAGAATTTTTATCGCTAGAAGTCAAATTTCCATTTTCCCCCCAGAAAAGTGTCATTCCAAAAACCTATTTCACCCTGCAGATAAATTTCCAAAGTTTTACCTGAAAGTGACATCATATGGTAAAGAATTTTTATTGCTACAAATGTTTGCTTTGGAAATGATGTCATGGCGTAAAAAAGTTTTTATAGCTGTCTGCGGGGTGGTCAGCACTTCTCTGAGCGTATCAACTCCGAACGAGCAGAATGTTTATCTGGGTTTAGTGTGTAAATTAGGACCACTGACCTCGATAGATGCCAGATTTCAAAACTGTTCTGGAGGCCAACCGGTTTTGTAAGACTGTAGGTCAGCGTGTGTGTTCTGAATGCTGAGCCTTGGATTAGGACTGCACAATACAGACAAAATATCAGTATTGCGATTATTTTGCAACAGATTTTGATTGCGAGGCTTTTCGGGACATTAAAGGATCCAGATCATCACTTTTCTGGAATTAAAAGCGAATATAAAAGTGAGCAGTCTGTGGGGATGGTACCTTGCTGAGGGTACCTCAGAGGTGCTTAGCAGTTTTGGGAATCGAACCCACGCCTTCCTAATCGCACTGCGAATGCCCTAACCACTAGGCTATATAGTAAGTAAATAAGTAATAAGTAAATGTAGTTTATGTTTCAAAATGTATACAATCCATTACGCAAAAATGTTTTCAAATCATAGTTTTTGTGATGTCACAAAACCAGTTCTTACATTTTCTACAGGCCACAAGTTGGGGCTCATTCTTGAAATCTTTAAAAAATAAACAACAGGCTGCTCTATCAAAATTTCTTACAAGAGAACATTAAAAATATTCAAAACAAATGTAACTGACTGGTTTTGAAGTGTAACATAAAAAAATACAGGGTAAGTGCAATTTAATGGATGCAAAACTTCTGTATAAGCTGTATCAAAAATAACCCCCTTACCTTCATCACAGCAGCACAGATTAGCAGCATACTTTCCAGCAATATTTGGAAATAACTTCTGTCCAAACTCTTCCAGCACCTTTTCAAACATGCAAGCAGTTCTGTCTCATTAGCTGGATGTTCATTTAGAACTTGTTGGTCCCTGCAGCTCAACAGAAGGAAGATCTGGAGACTGAGGAGGCCAAGACATGGTTCTCAAAACACTTTTGTTTTCTTTAGGCTGGATACAATTTTGGCACAATATTGAAGAACAACTGGCTTCATTGTTCTGTTGAGGAATTAAATTTTGTCCAATCATACCAAGGATCCAACCTGAAAGAATTTGGTGATACTTTTCTTTTTCATGATCCAACACAAAGTGAATGTCAGTGCATAAAGGTAGACCTAATATATCTTTAAAATCAATAATATTTAAAATGTTTTCTTTTTTATAATCGATGGTGCCTGCACTGCACCTTTTTGTCGATAGGTTTGTTAAATGGAACAGTTTGGTTGCTGTTAGCCTAGAATACAAGTTGCCTAGAATAAGTATCTCCTAAACCAAGGGTCTCAAACTTCTCCAGAAAGGGCTGCTGTGGGTGCAGGTTTTCATTCCAACCAAGAAGCCACACTCCTGAGTAAATGAAAACCAAGACCAAATGTTTACAGAGGTGGAATCAGGTGTGCCTCCTGCTTGGTTGGAACGAAAACCTGCACCCACAGCGGCCCTTTCTGGACAG
>JBBPCY010049633.1:0-13058 GCA_037974405.1 Brachyalestes nurse
CATCACAACCTCTACTACCATCATCATCATCATCACCACTTCTACTACCATCATCATCATCATCATCATCATCATCACCACCTCTACCATCATCATCATTATCATCATCATCACCACCTCTACCATCATCATCACCACCTCTACTACCATCATCATCATCACCACCTCTACCATTAACATCATCACCACATCATCACCATCACCACATCATCATCATCATCACTGATATCATCATCATCACCACCTCTACTACCATCATCATCATCCCCACCTCTACCATCATCATCATCATCCCCACCTCTACCATCATTAACATCATCACCACCACCATCATCATCATCATCATCATCATCACCACTGATATCATCATCACTAATATCATCATCATCACCACCTCTACAAACCATCATCATCACCACCACCTCTACTACCATCATCATCATCATCATCATCATCCCCACCTTTACCATCATTAACATCATCACCACCATCATCATCATCATCACCACCATCACCATCATTGACATCATCATCACCACCATCACCACAACCGTCATCATCATCATCAACACCATCACCACATTATCATCACTGATATCATCATCATCACCACCTCTACTACCATCATCATCACCACCACCTCTACTACCATCATCACCACCTCTACTACCATCATCATCATCATCACCACCAACTCTACTACCATCATCATCATCATCATCATCATCATCATCATCATCACCACCACCTCTACTACCATCATCATCATCATCATCATCATCACCACCACCTCTACTACCATCATCATCATCATCATCATCATCATCACCACCACCTCTACTACCATCATCATCATCACCACCATCATCATCATCATCATCATCATCATCACCACCATCACCATCATTAACATCATCATCACCACCATCACCATCATTAACATCATCATCATCATCATCACCACCATCACCATCACCACCATCATCATCATCACCATCACCACCATCACCACCATCACCACCATCATCATCATCATCATCATCACCACCATCATCACGGTCATCATCATCATCACCACCTCTACTACTATCATCATCATCATCACAACCTCTACTACCATCATCATCATCATCACCACTTCTACTACCATCATCATCATCATCATCATCATCATCATCATCATCATCACCACCTCTACTACCATCATCATCATCATCACCACCTCTACTACCATCATCATCACCACCACCTCTACTACCATCATCATCATCACCACCTTTACTACCACCGTCATCATCATCATCCCCACCTCTACCATCATCATCATCATCACCATCATTAACATCATCACCACCATCACCACTATAAGCATCACCACCACTACCATCATAGACATCATCATCACCACCATCACCATGATTATCATCACCACCATCACCATTATCATCATCACCACCATCACCATTATCATCATCACCACCGTCAACATCACTATCTTCACCATCATCATCACGATCATTACCACCATCATCACCACTATCACTACCATCATCATCACCACCATCACTACCATCATCACATCACTATCTTTACCATCATCACATCACTATCATCACCATCATCGTCACCACTATCACAATCATTATCATCATCACCGTCACCACTATCACAATCATTATCATCATCACCATCATCTTCATCATCACCATCATCATTATGAGATATTTTTGTCTGTTCTGTATGTGTTCCAGAAAGCTCTGCAGATGTTCCTGGTTCTCCAGGCTCTCCTCATGGTCCCAATGATGCTGCTGGTGAAGCCGCTGCTCATTTACAGACGGAGAGTTAAACTCAAGCAACCGGTGAGAGAGCAGCGCAGGAGAGTGTGTGTGTTTGTGTGTGTGTGCACGCTCACTTACCTGTGTATGGGTCGGGTTTGTTGGCTCGGGTGCTGTGTGCTGTGTTGGGGTGTGTTGAGGTTGGTTGGGCCGGGGTGGGTCACGGTGTCTAGGTTTGGGTCGGGGTATGTTGGGTTGGGTGGTTCAGTGTAACAGAAGAATTTTGTTTGTGTGTTTAACAGGCTGCCACTGCTGAAAAGATTCAGGGTTCCAGCAGAAAAGCTGATGGAAGCGACACTTTTCATCAGAAACACACAAATGACATGGTCAGTTGACTCACACACACACACTACATACACACCCATACTACATACACAGTACAAAGAAACACAGACAATAAACACACACAGTAAACACAGATAATAAATAATCACAGACAATAAATAAACACAGTAAACACAGACAAACACAGAGAATAAACAGACAGTAAACACACACAAACAGACAATAAACAGACAGTAAACACAGACAATAAACAGATAGTAAACACAGACAGTAAACACAGACAGTAAACAGACAGTAAATGCAGACAATAAACAGACAGTAAATACACACAAACACAGAGAATAAACAGACAGTACACACAAAAACACATACAATAAACAGACAGTAAACACAGACAATAGACAAAAAACACACGAACACAGACAATAAACACAGACAACAAACACATACAAACACAGGCGATAAACACACAGTAAACACAGACAATGAACTGACTGTAAACAGGCACAGTAAACACAGACAATAAACAGACAGTAAAGTTACACAGTAAACACACATAAACAGACAATAAACAGACACAGTAAACACAGACAATAAACACAAACAGACAATAAACAGACACAGTAAACACAGACAGTAAAAATACAGAGTAAACACACAAACAGACAGTAAACACACACAAACACAGACTATAATTAGGCAGTCAGCACAGACCATAAACAGACAGTAAAGATACAGAGTAAACACACACAAGACAGACTATAAACAGAGACAAACAAAAAAGGTAAACACTGACAGTAAACACTGAGAGTAAACCCAGACAGTTAAATCAGAGGGGGGGGTGGTCTGACATGCTTAATTCATCGTTTTATGAGAAAACCCATCCTAGTGTTTCCTTTAAACAGCCCTGTTTAAATTATCTCACTGTTTATTTTATCTTGTTAATGGAGGAAAAAAGCTGCTTTAATCGCATTCAGAAGGATTTTTCACTTTCTGTGTGACTAAACTCCAACCAGTTTAGCTGCATTCCAACCAACTGCTCGGAAACTGCTACTGTTTTCTGGCAGTTTTTCCGCCCATGAATAAATTTCTGATTAAACTGTCACGAAACTGAATTCAGAATGAGCCTAATTATTACCACTTTCATAATGATCATAATATTCATAGTTATTGTGTAACCACAATGAATTATTCAATATCTACTGCTTTTCTAAAAAGAAATGATTGAGATTCCAATTACTCAGAGTCACACAAACGTCCTCAGATTAAAACAGATTTGTGTGTGTGCATATGTGTGAGTGTGAATGTGTGTGTGTGTGTGTGTGTGTGTGTGAGAGAGTGCATTACATTACACTGTGCTGTACTCAGACATTTTTTCTCTCTTCACACTCCTAAGCTAAGTACTGAATTTCAGCTTCAGTTCAGTAGTGTTTAAATACAATGATCTTCTCACTGATCAACCTTCTCGGAAGGTCTCCCAATGTCTGCATGAACCCCAGAAACACTGACGCTGTTTGTGTATATGTGGTTCCGCACCTTCCTTTAAAACCATGAGCTATTCACTTATTTATCTACATATTTACCTATTTTTTTTATTTAAGGAGGAAATAAAAGATTGATGATGCCAGAACAATTGGATGTTTTTGTTAAGAGCACTTAGGAACCAGCCTCAAAGTGAACCTGTCCCCCAGACACTTTTATCAAAAGCCCCTTATGAGAAAACTCTCAAGTTTCAGGACTGTGTGAAAACAAGAGAAGTGTTCTGAGTGCTAAAACCTTTAAGTGCGAGTCATGCACGAAGATAGATAGTGCATCAGGAGAGGAGATGCTCTCTGGACAGTTGAGTCTTCAGGCGGTTTTTGAAGATAGAGAAGGATTCTGCTGCTCTGGCAGCTCGTTTCACCAGAGGGGAACCAGAATAAGACTAGATTTACCTTGTTTGTGGGGATGGCAAAGTCAGACGATGTTCCTTGGAGGAGTGGAGGGGGCGAGCTGGTGCAAACAGCTGAATGATGGGATTAACGTAGGTGGGTGCCGACCCAGATGTCACGCTGTAGGTAAGAATTAGTGACTTGAATTTAATGTGAGCAGCCATGGGTAAGCCAGTGTAGGTCAATCAGCAATGGGGTGACATACTGAGTCAGGTGTGGCCTGATTTTTCTGATGTTGTATAAGGCAAAGTGACATGACCAAGAGACAAATACAGTGTGGTCAGAGAATAACAGCTGGTCACCAATCAAAGCACCCAAGTTTTCTGCAGGAAGTTCTGCTTAACATGTCAATCTGAGCTCTGCTGCAAACATGCACTGGTTTTTGGCGTTTTTTCTTCCAAGTGTCACGAAACTGTCTTGCTTGTTACTATTATTATAATGAGCATAATTATCATAACTATTCTGTACCTGCAATGAATTATTCAGCATCTGCTGCTTCTTTAAAAACACTGAAGAAATGACTGAGATTCCAGTTACTGAGAGACACACAAACTTTCTCAGTTATAAAATCAGATTTGTGTGTGTGTCTGTGTCTGTGTTTGTGAGAGTGTGTATGTGAAAATTTGTGAGTGTATGTGTTTGTTTGAGTGAGTGTGTGTGTGTGTGTGTGTGTGTGTAGATGTTTACATTTATTTTCACAGCATTTGGCAGACACTCTTATTCAGAGTGACGTACATCAGTGCTTAAGTAGTCCAGATCTGTTCTTTGTACCTGTAAAGCTAAACTCAAATTAATATTTACTTTTAACTAAGTTACTGCTAGCTAAATTACACACCTAAACAAACCCTGTCAGAAAGAAAAAATTAGAGGTTAATACACAAGTAAGGAAAAACAGTTAAGAGGGTAAGTGCCCAAGCGTTTTTTTTTATTAAATATATAGGAAAAGGGAACAGATGTATAAGAGAGAAGCGAGAGGACTGGTCAGCCACCTTGGTGCTCCTTGAAGAGGTGGGTTTTCAGACGATGCTTGAGGACAGTGAGGGACTCCGCAGATATGTCTGGAGCGTGCTCGGCGGGATAGGGTCGAGCGGAGACATGGTGGGTTTGCTGGACAGTAGGAGCAAGGACACGTCCTCGAGAAAGAGAGGGAGGTGAGAAGCCAAGAAACTAGATGGCATGGTCTGGTCTCTGGCTGGAAGGCGGCTTGATGATTAGTGGGAAGGATCTACCAATGTCATCAGTCTTCTCATCGAACAACATGGTGAAGTCCTCTGGTGAGAGAACTGGAAAAACGGAGAGATGAAGATTTAAGAAGAGACGAAAGAGCCAAAGAGCTTGCGGGGGTTGGATGCTGATTCTTCAAACTTGGTTCTGTAGAAGGAAGACTTTGCAGAAGTTAAATCAGTGGCAAATTCGGATAAAAGAGAGCAATACATGATGAGGTTACTGTCACAAAGTGGTTTCCTCCATCTTCTTTCGGCTGCTCTCAGTTCCCTTTTGGTTACATAGCAGGACAGCCATGGAGCAGGGTGGATTAATTGAGCAGTGGAGAGATGAGAGGTGGTCATTGGTAGCTGATTGGAGATGGACAGCGGTTAGTAGAGTTAGGGAGAGATAAAGAATATAGAATAGAGGAGGAGAGAGAGGACAGAAATAAAGAAGATAGATTTCCATGCGGAGTTGCAGGTGTTACACATGGGTGATGAGACAAGGAGATTTGAAGAAGAAATTTTAAAGATAAAAAATGATGGTCAGAGACATGTAGAGGAATGGACAATATATTGAACATAGGAGGTTATCTGGTTGATACTGAATGGGTGTTTTACCGATGACGGTGATTAGCATGGCACGGTGATTACATGGGTTTTAACGTAAAACCCCCCTACAATTAAGTTTAAACTAATGTCAGACCAATGCCCGTAAAGTACAGTTCGAGCTCAGTAAACCATCTCACTCAGAGGCTGGAAAGGGCGGTGGAAAGGTCCCTTAAGGTGAAAATGAGACAATGCCTTACTATGTAAGGTGGCCTTGAAGGCCAGGCTGGACACACAAGTATCTTTGCAGGTCAGACTCAAGGTGCCAAGAGATTGGGGTTAAGCAAAGTAGGTGATCAAATCTTATTGGTTAAAGAGCAGACTGGAGGTGTCAACTGAATATTAATTAAAAGATAACTAATCCTGTAATTATTGGTTGAAACAAAGAACGGTGGATTTAAGCAAATCAGATGATACAGCTTTGTTGGTAGAATATCGATTAGTGAGTTGTATTAGAAAAATGGGTGTTGAATTTGAGGCCTATAAGAACTCTGTACAGAGCCCAGTGGATGAGCGAGCGGGCGAGAGAGCAGGGAGGCAGCTCCCACGGGCCACGGCTGTAATCTTTGAATGAAACAGCAACCTCGTATCTTTCTGACTCTGCTTAAATTTTCTTTGGACTTAGAAAACGTTTCAGACTCATAGGTCAGTTCTCCATGACAATACTAAGTCAAGAGTGTTCCCTGCTTTGTGGGTCGGAAGCGACTCGCCGAGGGACAGGCCGAAGGACGATAGGCGCATTGCCAACTCAGAGGTCTGCAACTTGTCACTTGAAAGATTAAAGTCCCCAAAGAGGATGAGTGCGGAATCGTCAACTGGAAATGAGCTCAGGAGGACGTACAATTCGTCAGTGAAGTTACCCAGTGGGCAATAAAGGACAATGATATGGAGCTTAGTTGGATATGTTAGAGTAACAGAATGGAATTGAAAGGATGAGATGTTGAGCTGGGAAAGACTGAGAGGCATGAAACGATATCAACATGGGAGAAGCAAACCTGTACCCCCTCCTCTGCCTGTAGTGCGAGGAGAGTGAGTGAAGGACATGGCGGAGGAGAGAGCAGCCAAAGTAGCGGAGTTCTCTGGTGTGATCCAGATGTCCTGTGAGGTCAAGGAAGTGGAAGGAGTGGAGAGATGCCAGTCCAGAGTAGGGATGGGTATCGCTTGAATATTTTCAATTCCAGTTCCGCTTAATCGATTCCGGTTCTTATCGATTCCCTATTTCGATTTCACAAAAAGCAAAAAAAGAGACAACTGTTTAAATGACAAAAACAAACTTTATTCAGAATGATTCAAACCAAACAATCAACTGATTTGTTAACAATAAAACAATTAAGAATTTTACATTAAATAACTGAAGAAAGTAACACCACGTAAAATAAATGTGTATTTGGGCTTAACTTTTTTTTTTAATAAACCTAGCGAATCTCATCTAAAACAGGTCCTGGCAGATGCGGTGTTTAACACTAGAATGGCTGACCGCGTCAAATGACGTAATTTAATCCGAATCAGAATCACGTCTATTGGCCTATTGGAGCAGCAGCATGCTCTGTAAGAGACATATGGGTGAGGTGTAGGCACATGTACACACGCATCTTTACATAATGTTGTTGTTTTATACTGTTGTGCTTGAGAGACACCATCGACCGGAATCAAATTCCTTGTATGTGTCGCTCACATACTCTGCCAATAAATGCGATTCTGATTCTGATTCTTATTTGGCGACTGGTGCTGTACAACGGGCCCTGGGTCCAAAGTCCACTGGACCCTTGCTGTGTCTGCCGGCAGGCTGCAGGACTAAATGTCGGAACAAACTGCAGCATCCCATTACTTTTGTCCATATTAAATAGCTCAATGCTCGCATTCGGTGAAAGCACTGAACTTTCAAAATAAAAAGATTTTTAATAATTTGCGTTAACACGCGATAAAATAATTGTCGTTAACGGGATAATAAAGAGGCGAGAATTGGACCTCACACGGCCTCCGTCCAAGGGTGCACCTCTGGTCTGTCTACGCACAGCCAGGACGGCCCGTATGGGTACAGTCGTGCTGGACACCGGCCCTCCAGGACCAGAGTTGCCCACCCCTGTCCTAGGTGGAGCCCCCTCTGTGTCCTCCTTTATTCACAAAGCCCATGATTTTCTGATCACAGGGCCAACTCCCTTACCACTAAGCCACCACACCCAACCCGGGGAGCCCCCTCCGGGGGGCCCCTCCATATTCTCCAGGGCAGTGCCCAGCCATGGATCCCCATAGCGGCCCCCAAAAAATATCAGGGGGAAATCCCAGCCCTCTGTCGGACCCCCCAAGGCACCCCCCCAATGGTGCCTCTCCAGAGTGCTAGGGGGCCCAGGCGTGCCATAAGGCCCCTGTGCCGAAACCGGAGTTTCAGGAACCGGGGCTGCAGCTTCCGGACACATGATGTGGACTGCAGCGTCAGTGTAGGATCTGAGAAATCCTGGTTTTTCGAAAAGATCACACCAAGCCAACATTATTCCCAGATTGTCCATGGCAAGTAAAGGAAGAAAGGGGGTACTTGTTATCGCACCTTGAAAGAAGAGAAGGCCCCTGAAAATACACCCTGAAATTAACGCCTCCTCTCCTCCCTCACCTGTGAACTCCAGCCATTTGTCTTGCAAACAAGGGACCTTTGGATTACACAACATACATTCTTCCTCAATAGGTAACACATTCCCCAATTGGCAAATTAAAGAGGAAACTTCTCTGGGAAAACAGCATACCGCCATAAAACCTTAACAGCCCAGACTGGCCGGCTCCACTATCAAAACATGCCTGAGAGTTTCAGAAAGCGAGAGACATTCATTATTTTATTCCTTGTTTTCTTGTTGCTGTTTCTTTCCCCATTTTATTTACTCAACCATAAAGGTGTGTTCGGTGACCACTATCCTGTGTGCTAACTCTCTCCATTTAATTAATCAATGATTGGATCATTGTAAGGGATCAATTGCTGTGTTCTTACAGGCTTTCACAATTACTTGAATTTGTAAATGTGTAATAAGCTATCTGGTCTAGACCCAAGGTTAATACTTGCCATTTCAAGAATGAAGCCAAGAGTTTGTATCTGATCAGTGTAGGACCACAGACAATTTAGATTCACCTAAATGGTCTAAGTTGCTTTTCCAACTGTATTCAAACTGGGATTAATTTTTAACCAAGAGAGAGACCCCTGGATTATCACACCTTCCCATCTGGATTCCAGAACTTCTGAGAACAAAGAGGGTCTGGGGGGGTATCTCATATCCTGACCAAACATCCTGTCTCTACTGTCACACACATTCCAACACACACACACACACAGATCCCAATGTCTCAATCAAAAGAAAATAAAATACATATGTTTCGTTTCTTTTCCGGTTTTCTGTTAAAATCACCTATTCCCTAAGTTCTTTAGATAGAATATTCATACCCCTAAAGTTTCTGCCAATCTCAATACGCCAACATGGACCTTTTATGAATTATGAACTCTGCCAGAGTTATGAACTGTATTCGAGCAACTACCATTCCTCTCCCTTTTTGGGGGGTGCAGGGGCCTGCTGCCCCAGGACTGCATCTGACTGGCCAGTGGCCGAAATGGAGGCAGGGCAAGAACCTCGGCCTTCAGTCAGCATAAAAGGGACAGGCTTTGCCCACAGACTTTGAACACACCTTGAGATAGAGGAGCCCAGACCTCTCTCTCAGAGAAACTCCACCCTACTTCCCCATTGAAGGAAACTTAGGCATCTTCACTCTTCCTGACACATCTTCACTCTTCCCTGCCTTCAACTCAAGACCCACAGCCCACATCTCCGCTCCATCTCTTCGACCCAAGATTGATGTCCAAGACTTCACTCCATTCCCAGGACCGGTGCATAAGTAAACGCTTTCTTCTACTTTGACCAACTCTGGTGTTAGGGTTTTTCACATGCTTAAGCTGTGCTGGGGAAACTGGGCTGTTTTTGCTTGAGTCAGGAGCTTGTTGTTTAGGGACTTTCAGTAGCTCTCAGTAAGCTTATCCATATTATTATCCCATCATCTCATTCATTTCAGTTGTGTTTTATGTTTGTCTCGTGTAAATAAATATTATCTTAGCGTGATCAGTGAGTCTTTTCTTCTATATTAAAAGTGGAGTCCCTTCATGGCTGCGATAAATGTTACCTATGCTCATTAAATTAATAATAATTCAATTGATCAATTAATTCCCTTTTATCTAAAGAATGCTCCTCTTAACTGCGCAATTAAGGAGAGCTTTATAAAGGCTAATTATTGTATTCTGGTGTGAATCACCTCGGTGGACGAGAGGTTCATGCTTTGATATAATTAATCAACAATTAATCAAATAATAATTTATTATTAACTAATTAGTTATTACCTATAGTGGTGAATCAGCCTAAACTGATTCTGGTGGAGAATATCTAAAATTAAGCTAAAACTAATTCCTACAGACAGAATGGTCACTTTCACTTTCATACTATTACTTCTTACATCCACCATGTCCTACAATAAAATTCTGTTGGTATAACGTTCTAATAGTTTTGACCCCAGTTTCTGAAGTCAATTCCACCCATTTTTCTGGACAGATTTGCTCTAGGTTGTTCAAGTTTTCAAACAAAGCTGGTGGCCTAGTGGTTAGGGCGTTTGCCCTAGAAAGTCGTGGGTTTGACTCCCAAGAACGCACCTCTGAGGTTCCCTTGAGCAAGATCCTGCCCCCACACACTGCTCCCTGGGTGCTGTGTTCCTGACTGCCTACTGTTTTACTTGGTAAATTTGGTTAAATGCAGAGGAAGAATTTTGTGCTGTTCACACTGTGTGCTGTGGTCTGTTCTTGTATGACATAATGGTCACTTTACACTTTAGATTATCAATTAGACTGATATTTGAACTTTGTCTTAGCAACGCCCATGGCCAGTCCAACCTTTAGTTGTCGGCAGACTAGAAAAAGGTCATCATGCAACATTTCCTTATGTTTTGCACCTTCCTTCAATTTGAACAAGATGCTTAATGAGGAAAAGCCTCCTCACAGCATGAGGCTTCGACCTTTATACCATACTGTTGGAAGGTGTCTGTTGAGGAATAGGTAGTCTTGTTCCATAAATAGCATTTAGAGTTTTCAGTTTAGTTTTATCTGACCATAAAATCATATCCTACATTTCATTTGGGACACTTTTGTGCTTTCTGGCAAACTCCAGACATGCTTTATTTTAATTACTTTTTCAGTAATCATCTTTCTAGTTTTTTTTTCAATAATCATCTCTCTTTAGTAGCCTTTTTGTATCCTGTGTATATCTATAAGTTCACCTCTGTTTCCTTAGAATGTTCTAAGGCCAATTGTGCCAATAGTCCTCATTCATTACAGCAATGGGAAACTCTACAGCAAAGGGGTTAAATATTTATGCATACAGTACTTATCAGTTAGTAATTTGTCACATAAAATGTTCTATAAAATCACTACAAAATAATTAATTTTGTCTTTTACAATAAAATATTGGATTGCTCTCTGAACTAAATGCATGTATGAGTGCATGAAGTGCCTTGATGTGTTCACAATTCAAATGTGTCTGAATTTACCACGCCTACAGCTAATCATGGAAACTGTGTGAAGCCACATCTACTAAGAGTACACTTTGAGGGGCAGGGTTTAAAAGGCTTTGTTATTTAAAAATAACAAAGTTAAAAATAACAAAGTTGACAACAAGCTTCAGACAAACAAATGAAAAATTCAGTGAATAGCGAATGATGTTAATAAATGCTTTAAATGTTAGAAATGCTATTAATATTATTTTAAAATAAAGCTGTCAACAAGCTTCAGACAAACAGAAATGATACATTTAGTGAATAGCAAATGATGTTAAAAAATGTTTTAAATGTTAGAAATGTTGTAAATGTTAATTCCCACCAAAGAATTTTCCTGAGTGTAAATCAACTGCATACACTGTGCCATGCCTTCTCACTGGTTGTTGCAAGTTGCTCAAAAGTTAGTAAATCAAGTGGATTATGTAGTCAGCCACATGTATATCCACTCACAACAAACCCATGTTTTGTGCCTCAAATGTTGTCACTCCTGAATTTTGCTGCAGCATTGTAAAAAAATAGATGTACAACTCTATAATGTACAGACAAAAAAGTAGTGTCACGTCTGGTGCACACTGGGAGTGATGCGAGGCACAAGGTGCAGGTTCTTTAAGATGGTTTAATACAAAAACACACAGACTACAGAAATCACACAAAAAGGCACAAGGGCCTAACAGAAGAACATTAAACAGAAGACACATAAGGAAGGTTCACCATGCAGGAGACAATCAGGGTATATGTGATGGATGACCAGCAAATGAGGACTATGAGAACTCAAATAACTTAAATACTAAACACACACAGACAAGAACCAATCAAAAAACCCCAATCACTTAGCTAAAACACAGGACAGCTGACACAGTGACCAAAGACACAAACATACAATCAGAAATTCAAAATAAAAGTCCCATACATAACTAAACTGTGGATGTTACAAGTAGCATAAAGTGTACATATTCAGTAACAATACAATTCTTCTGGCCTTTAAAATGGTACTTTTGCGGTGACTATTGAAATTTGCAATAAATCATTTGAATAAAGGTATGTTTTAGCTTAACTAAATGAGTCATTTATTTATACATGCGGTCACCGCCATGCATTCCCTAGCTGGTGGAGACTAACCAGCGAGGCTGAAGCACCCATAGGCTGGATCCACCCATAGTGCTCCTTGTGGCTCCTGGATTGGAGCAATCCAAGTAGTGGGACCGTGTCAGTGGGACGGAAGGTCCATTTGTCAATAAACAGGTCCCTTCAGTGTGATTTGGAGAGAGAGACTCTCCTTGTGTTTTATTCTTCCCCGCCATTATTCACTGCCATTGTAACACGCACATTTATCATTTTTCCTACATCTCCTAAACCATATGGGATACATTTAAAATTCTTTCAGTGGTCGAGAGCACCCGAGACGCGGACTGCGCCGTAGCTTGGACCCCGTTAATAACCGCTTGCGGTTCTAGTTTATTTATTAGGGGTCCAAGCACGAAGTGCTAGGAAACCTATTGTTTTCGCTAAGATTATTAGGGGTCCAAGCACGAAGTGCTAGGAAACCTATTGTTTTTGCAAAGATTATTTATTAGGGGTCCAAGCACGTAGTGCGGAGGAACCCTATTGTTTTTGCAAAGATTATT
>JBBPCY010049644.1:0-13058 GCA_037974405.1 Brachyalestes nurse
ATAACTCATGCTTTCTTTTTATTTTGGATTCCTGCTCCACATGTGTCCTGTTTTTCATTTCATTTTGCGCTCCACCTCTCTCCTGAAATGATACTTAGTATTATCACCTGTATGTTTAAAACCACATCCTGTCACAGCTGTAAACCATACCCAGAATGGGTATACATATGTATATATACCGGATTTGTGACATAAATAGACTTGTTTGAAAACTTTGGTACTTTTTAGCCTGTAATTAAAGATGAATAAAGCTCCACTTATTGGTATTAGTTACTTATTAAGCTCTTATTAACTCAAAAGCAATCATCTCCTAGACTTATTTGAGACTACATGGAACTTAAAGCAATCAAACACAACAGTCTGTGCAGAAATAAAATGTAAATACAGTACGATCCAGGAGTATCCAAGTATGCATATTTTTATAGTGTAAACCCTAAATATGTCACCAAATATATTCCCAAAACATTTTAAACTCATTTAAAACTCAGATTAATACTTTACCCTTAAAGAAAACGTAAAGGTAAATGCGTATTCTTACTGTACAGTTTACACTGGAGTCCCACAGAATGGAAAATACAGATTTTACCCCTGTATAGACTGCACTGCAATTCATGCACACAAGCTTTTTTGGTATTCGCTGTTGTTTTCTTTGGTATAAGCAGGGTAAATACAGAAATAAATTAATTTAACTTACAGTAATAAAAATACAGGGTTTTAAGAAGAACAAAACTGTCATGTATGGCCTGGTATGCGGCCGCTAGAGGCTGCTAAAGTTTAAGTTTTGGTTAGGTGGACTTCTATTATGAAGTGGGTGATGGGGTTTCTTGTTTTGTATTAGTTACAGCTGGGTTTTCTTAGAGTTAAGTGTTTGTGTTTGTTTATTGGTTGTGGGCTTTGGTTGTGTTTCATGTATTTAAGGGTTTGTAATCATGTTTGAGTTGTCGCTCCACTGTCCAGGGTGCGAGAATTCTATGTTAATTCTAGTAGTTTGTATGTAGGCCCTCGTGCCTGTTTTGTGCCTGAGTTTGTGGTTTCTTGGTACAGTCCAAGGACATGCAGAACTGGTTCTATGCTCCAAAAACACTTTTTTGGCAGTGTACTCTTCTGAAAACAAATTCCAGAGAGTGGTGTTTCTTTAAAATGTGGTACAGAGTACTGCAAGATGCTGACATTGTTCTGTTCCACAGTATTGGGTCCAGTGATGGATAGTTGAGGAATCTGGTGGAGGAAACTAATGAGAAGGGGCAATCAGAGACAGCATTGTTTAGAGGACAATAGGCTTCCTCGATTTAATGCTTTCTGTGCTTGTGCCAGAGATTTTTATTGTGATTTTCTTACAATGGCCACATCTTTTAAAACTCTGCACTCTCTCATTTGTTCTCTCCCTAACTCAACTCTAGAATTACCGACTGGAGTTTTCTTTCCATGCAATTTACCTTCTTTATTGAAGTTTATCATACATGCAATTTACATTCTATTTTGAAGTTTATCTATATTTTAAAAACTTTTCTGCTGGGCAAAATCTAAAGGGTGTTTCTATAAAAATCCAAGAAAGGCATAACCAGAATTTCTTGGTTACAGATTGCAGGGGCAATTAGCCAGCATTAAGTCACAGGGAAATCACCATAGAGATGTTTTAACTCATCAGATAGCTTGTGTTATTATAACCATACAGATAAAATTGCTTACCTCACATT
Organism: Brachyalestes nurse; assembly: GCA_037974405.1. Taxonomy (NCBI): domain Eukaryota; kingdom Metazoa; phylum Chordata; class Actinopteri; order Characiformes; family Alestidae; genus Brachyalestes; species Brachyalestes nurse. The sequence goes on from JBBPCY010049644.1 coordinate 1,698, forward strand.
TAACTGCCTATTTCATATAACAGCTAAAATAATATCTCAGTAAATTTTTCCTATTTAACCAGAGGCCTGTCTTTTACATCAGCAGGTGGGCAAATGGTTAAAGGCTGTGAATTCAAAACTACAATGTCCTGGTGTGCACATCTTTTCATGTGGTGTCAACTGAACATTTACAACCTATACTCTGGACAAATTTCCTCATTTGTTTGTTGGACCCTGACATATATGCACAGTCAGCTGGACTGTCTTGGGAACTGTAAACTCTGCATCCCTTTAAAGAGAAGCCAAGCATCTGTGATCAAACCCTACAGTAAAAAATGAGATTCCTCTATGTGTAGCGCAACATTCTGCAGATTTTTAGGACAAAGCTTTATTCAAAAATATAAAGTAGATGCTGTCTGGGCATGGACACACTGACAAAGGCTTGACAAGAGAGTCAAATAATTAAAAGCATACTCGTGGCATTGTTGCATCATAAGGATCCACACAAAAGGAAGCCTTTTTATCTGCCGTGTCAGGATATGGAAGGACTAATAAGATTACTATAAAAAATTCATACAAGAAACCCTTGTGAAGACTTGCTTTAGGGTGAGGATGAGATAGACGGCATGTGGTTAACTGTGAGCGTGGCATGGGGGAAATATCGAGCTTGGTGCATTTCTAGAGCTTGAACTTGGAAACTGTTGAGGGGACTCAAAATATCAAGGTATCTATTAGAACAGTTGCTTTTGAAACATACTAAAGCTAATCTGTGTTACCAACTTGTTCTTTCATCCCAATAAGATGCCAATAAAATATTGCATTGTTTAAAAAGGTAAATTTAACAATAATGGAAGGTGGCAGACCCTCATATCCAAAATTGTTTCCTGTTTAGTCATGTTACAGAGGGAGTTAATGTACCATTAGGAGCCTTGCCCAAAGAATCTTGTTTTTTTGACTGAGTGGAGATTTGGAGCCCAGTCTTCTGAAAAGAGGACAGAAGTGTTACCTTCTACACCATACCAGCTGCAATCCAAAGAGAATAAGATCAATGTTATCATTGTCAGTTCCACTGAACAAGTATTAAATAAATAGTTAGATCATTTGTAAAGCCGTTAGACACTGTTTGTGTGTTTGCTAGTCATCAGACCTTGGCAGTGCAGACTGTTTATTAAATACTAATTAAGACATTAGGTTATGTGTTCAGTAATAGCACTGGTAACATCGCCCTTCCTGTCTCTACTCTGAGGTTTGCATAGTGAGTAACACCTCTCCACTGAACCAGGAAGCCTCCAAGCAAGCACCAATAAACATCCCTAAGAAAGACTCCTAATGCTACATTAATTCCCTCTGTAACACTGTCATGAACTGGAAGTCATTATGTAGGAGTGCCTGCCAAATGCCATAAATGAAATGCAGATTCAGGTTCAGTCCCACTTTATTTTGAGAGACCACTAAAGATTCTCAGATACTCAGATACTTAATTTGTAGGGGAAAAATTAGCTGGGGAAACATCAGCATTAGGTTTAGGTTTAGGTTTTGACTAGAGGTCAGTGTTAGATTTATTAGAATCTCTTACATTTAATTTAATGTTCAGTTGCATTTAATGCATATTTAGTTATGCCGGTCACTCACAAGGTCACTAAACAGCATCTACAAAATACAGTGTTACCTATGTTTCCCTTTTTGAAAATGTGTTATTTTTATTGGCAGCTTAAGACTGAATGAATCAGCAAAATGTAAGTTGGTTAAATTAATAAGGGTGCCTACAAAAGCAGCTGCTCAAAAACCAAACAAAAAAACTTAATTTTGCCTTGATATTTTGAGTTCTCTAAGCCGTTTAGCTCATCACAGTATCAGCAGGATCCAGACTGGCCTTTGAATGTCAGCTGTTATTGTTTGGAACAGGAACTTAATCTGAGTGCTGAAGTTCATTGTAGGAGTTTGTGTCTAAGACAACGGGTCAATGGGTGTCATGTTCTTTTCATATTAATGAGTATGATTAGTGAAAGCCACATCATGACACGTGGCCTGGCCCACTAAGGGGTCTTAATCAGTCTGAGGGGTGAACTGAACTATAATAGCAGATAATAAGAGTCTCCAGACATTTCTAGCGTTCTTCTTCTTAATTGCCCCCGACTGCCCTCGCCTTTATTGCCTTGGCATCAGCTTCAGTATGCACACAAATTCTCAGAAATGAAGTGTCCCCTTCAGAGCAAGCTAAGAGCTGCCCAGGAGCTCTCTGGGGTGCTGAAATCTTCAAATCATTCATGTGAGTTGAGCGTCCATGCCAAAAACCAGATACAGCATCAAGAATGACAGCATCTGGAATTAAGCTAAATTAACATAAATATTAAATTAATACCATACTTCTTGAAATTCTTGAAATATTGAATAAAACATCCCAAACATACTTTTGGGATACTGTTTGTAATATTTACACAGCCAGCTGCTAAAGAGCTTTATGCTTGGCCTCGGTGAATTTAGAATCATAAGCAGCTGCTCCAGAGCTGTTCTATTAGCAATGTTTTACTATGGGGATTATACGGGCTTTGTTTGTCAGCACTCCCACCTTGACTGGGCCTTTTGACTGCCCTGCTGGCAATTCTGTCCACTTACTTGATCACTGTTATCACCTAAATTGTTACATCATGTTTATCCAATAGCCTTTCTCTGTTCCTTATTGTACTGGGTATTTAAATAATGACTGTTCTTCTTCTTGTTTTGTGCCATTTTTTCCACTGTCTCACTTCTTGTAGTCTGTTCTCTGGTCTCTGTTCCTTCAGCCATGTCCCAAGGCCCAGTTTTCTGTCACTTATAGTGCCTCGTCCTTTGTCCAGCCTAGAGGCCAGTCCTCTGTCCAGCCCCCTGTTCTGTCATGTGCCCTGTTAGTTCCACCCTGTCTGTTGCTCCATCCCCAGTCCTGCCATGCCTCCATTCTCCAGTCATCACAACCAGTTTCATCCCCAACTTGGATCCTTTTTCCTGTCTAATGTCTAGTCCAGTCTCCTGTCCAGTCTCTGTCCACTCTGTCCATCTTTTTATGTTCTTTTTTTGTTCTGAGCCCCTTCTCTAGACTTAATCCCATGGTAGACTATTGTTTGCATCTTGGAAGCCGCACCCTAGGGAAGGGTTCTGTCACACCCTGCCTTGTTTTGCCCCTTTCTGCCTTTGTTTCCCACTGTACCATGTGGCCCTTTGGTTGTCAGCTCCACATTAATCCTGCCCCTTGATCAGTGTATTCATCTGTTTCTTGTCCATGTCTCTGCCCATTCCCATGTGTATGTATCCCTATCTGTGAGTCACTGGTGGTCGGTGCACCCTGACCCTTCTGTGTGTTTCTCCACAGTTATACCCTGGATGTTTTCTTGTAGTCTTTACCTTAGTGATTCTGTCAGGTACTTTTAGTTTAGTTTTGTTTAGTACTTTATTTTGTTTGTGTTTTTTTATGAATGAAGAGACCCTCTGCTCCTTCCTACAACTGCACAACATCCTAGCAGTCCTGGGATTCAAACCGATGACCTTCAGAGCACCAAGTTCCTTTTGTTCACATCACTGAGGACCTGCGGTAACCGGTGACTGAAGCGTTGTCTTTGCACGAACAAGTGAAGCATTGTCCTAGCACGAAAAAGAGTGATCACAGCACATATTTTGATTACGTTGTATATCGTGATGGCTGCATGAAAAGTCGTGAGATCAGGTTGCTAATATCTCCCTCCCCCCCGTAACAGATATTTACGCCACATGCTGCAGCCCCCACACACCCCTCACACATGCACTTCTCCTTCCTCTCATTTGGGAAAAAATGTTCTAATGTACGAAAAACTATACAGTCCATATACAGTCCATATACAAAATGATGCATTTTTGTCTTTGCTAGACATTTTAACAAATCTAAATGTTAGAAGTATGTACTCGGTTCTCCCAATCTAACGCAACTGTCTAAGCACAGGCCCTTTTATCAGGAGATCACAAGTTTAACGCCACAGTCATCTGTAGCCAGGAGTTCAAGACAGCCTGGTGTAGACTCTGGATGGGTGGGATTGCCCTCTTTCTCCCCACACTGTGATGTTAGCCAGAATAGGCATCTGTTCACTAAATTAATAGAATAGGCAGTCGGTTCTTACCCACAAGTGTGATGGACTGTTCGATGACATGTCATTATCAGCTGTTCAAAAACATGCAGTTTCGCTTCATGTGACTTGGAGGAAGCACATGCTAGTTTTCACTTAGCATTGGCAGCATCATGTGATCATGGGGAAACCCAGTCAGTAGAAAGGGATTGGCAATGAGTTGGGGAGAAAACTAAGCAAAAAAGAGATGCAGATTCCTGCTGAATTCTGAATGTAAATGTAATACACTGTAATTAAATATGCAATTATGAAACTGCATTTATATAGCAAAACAACAATAGTAACCCTCTTCTAAGAGTAAACTTTCACTATTGGCCTTAGCTTTTCCTAATTAGTCTATTAAGCCTCTTATGTGGCAATGCTTATTACAGGCTGTTCTTCCTCAGCTCCAATATTAAAACCATCTATACCAACAGTCTGGCACTTTTTCATATTCTGTTTGTTTGTTTGCAGCCGGACATGCAATATACAGTTTCTGTACTCTGCAGATGTTCTTTATACTTTGGCAAATTTTGCACTATGGCTGGATGCCGTATGCACTGTGGCAGTGGCTGCCAACACAGTCCCTAAGTGTTACATAGAAGCTCTGAAAGTCAGTGAATTGAATGCTAATCTTACACTAATTCAATTATTGACTCTGTGTTTCAGCAACGCCGCTAAGGTGCTGGAATCTTGTTACGTTTCATTGGATCACAGCTCCTGGTGGTGGTGGAAATTCCCTGGAGTGAGAGAGGCAGATGTGAATGCACCACAGCATTGTTCTTCCCTTCAAATAAAGCGTAATAAAATTATGGTGGAATGGGTGATGCGTGCTATAGCAGGCTAATTTAAAAACGGGACAGTTTGTTTTTGCTCACAGAACAAGAGATAATAATGCGGAGTGTGTGTGTATGTGTGCACCGGTGACGTACCAAAGTTATGACCCACTCATGCCGCAATAAGAGTCATATCACCACTTTCATGCCAAGGAGAAAAAATATTATTAAAAATTCATAAACACAAAACCATCTGTAAATCTCTCTCATGATTCATTTATATTTCAGCACAGCACCGCCAAATCACAGCTAGTGTCTGTCACACCAGCACTGGGAATTGGCTGCTATGAACCAAGTTGCTATTTCTGAAATGTCAGAAAAGGGATAGTTGACTAGTGTCCCTGTTAGCTACAGAAGCCATTTTATATGACTTTTCACATTTGTTTTGCAATACATGGCTGAAGTACATCCTGCAGCAAATTAACCCAAGCACCTGAAGTTCAGTTCTACCAGTGCCATGCTTAACCCCTGGATGCATTGTAAAATGTGTGTTTTACCGATCGCTGTATCAGGTGAACCCACTGCTTGCCTCATTTACAGAAACACCAGCCACCAAAACAGCATTCTCAATTTCATCAGACTCCAGCACTTTTTATAGTATTGCTTCTCCTCAGTACCCACTTTAGATGATTCACCTACCTCACATCTCACTGTACTGGTTGGCAATTACAGACTGTGGCCCAGCTGTTGCCATACATAATTCATCAGTCACCCTCTGCCTTATACTGGGCAGCTTCTAACCACAGGACCGCTGGTATTATCTGAGTGGTGGACCACTCTCAACACAGCAGTGAGTGGCATGCTAGTGATGTGGAAGTGTGTTCGCCGTGACAAGCCTAAAATGTTGTTCAGAACCCAAACCCTGGCTCAGATTGACCCACAGCAAAATCCAGAAATAAAAAAATGAATCGCTTAATCATCAGTTATCCAGAGGTACTTGAATTCCAGGTTTTTTTTCCCTTTTGAACAGCATCACTAAAGCTTTTAGACTGTTTTATTTACATTATGCAGGCCTTGCTGACCCTTATGGGCTTCATTATAACAACACATGACTACATCAAACCTATTAAGAATGAATAAACTAGGGGAAAAAACAGAGGTAAAAATCCACATCCTTGTACTTGCATGAATTATACATGAAAATGTGTTCATGGTTTTTCTTACTCAACAAAAATCTTAAAACAAACTAAAAATATGTAGACTTTTATAAAAAAAAAAAAAGTGGGGGAATTTTGTATTTTGTTGAATTTGGGACAGCTGGTGGCCCGGTGGTCAGGGAGTTGCCCCTGTGATTTAAAGGTCACGGGTTTGAGTCCCAGGACCGCCAATGGCACCACTGAGTTACCCTTGAGCAAGGTTTCGTCTCCACACACAGAAGAAAATTCCACACTGTTCACATCTGCAATGCACACAAGAAATTGCGTACTTACCTTCACTTGGGGTAGGCTTTTCTAGTTGGCACTGGAGATGACGGAATTGGATGGAAAAAACTAATACCAATGTAATACTAATAAGTGTGAATAACATTAACACAGTAAGTGCCAGTTTTATGCATGCCAGTCTGTTCCTCATCCATTTCTAAAGCTCTTCAAAAAAAGGCCAGAATTAGCAATTATCCACTGTCTGGTTATTAAGACTAGTTTGTTAGCATCCATGTTAAGATCACCAAAGTAATTGCATGAGATTATATATGTTTAACTAATAATAGAGTTTAAATTGGGCAGTATCTTTGAATGTTGAAAATGTTTGTAAATACTGTACAATAAAATATTTAGTTTTTAGCTTCAATGTAATTTTTATTTTTGGCCAATGAGTGAAATTTGATGATATCAAACAGGACTTGGACGTGGAAAAACAGTAACAGCAGCAACAGAAAAGATCATGTAAAGCAACAAAAACAATCCCAAATGTGGCAAATTTACTGTGTCATAATGGCTATGGCAAGGACCTTTTTTTAAGAAATGTGAAGATAAGCAGGAAAACTTTGACTTTTAGAATAAAGAGAGAATAAAGAGAAATAAAGAGAAAAGTGACTTTTATTTTTGAGGCTTACTATGTGTTTCTTCTACAGGCTTTGAGTCTGTTGTTCTGCTACTGTGACCTTATTAAACATTCATTAAAGGTTTGGATCCAGATTGCGAAGCTGCTTTGTCAGAATGTTTATTGTAAAAAGTGTTAAACAAATGGACCGAACAGAACTGAATTAAAATGTAGAACACAGATTGTCTGCTTCAAGCGGCTTTGCATCATGCACAGCTGATCTGAGTGTCTTAAGACTGTCATCAAAAGAATACTGTATGAAGTCCAATTTTTATACCATTTAAAAATGCACATTAAACTCTTCAAATGTCTTGTTCCCATCACCACTGTGAACTGTTCTGAGTTGAAAAGTTTCTCTTTTTTTCTCTCTCCCAAAAAAATTACAATTTTGGAGTTAGGATACGTTGCAGCAGCAAGCAATATACTGTATGTGCCTAATTTAGAACTGTAAATACTACAATAGTACTGACAATATTAAATGTTGATAGAGTAACATGCCATGGATCTTCCGTTCATTTACTGAATATACAGATCAGTCCAAACTGAAGCTATGCCTTCACTACAGAAACAGAATCAAAATCAGAATCAGAAAACTTGGTCCTGGAGGAAACTGCTTGTGCTATGCTAGTCTATCCTCATTTTGTTTTAACACCTTTGGATGACAGAGATATAAACACACATACACACACATACAGTATGATATGCATGTGAGTTGACCATATATAATGAAATCTCCTTAACCTCGTGAAATGTAAAATGAATTCTTCAAGAAGGAGACCAGAATGTGCTCTTGGCCTATTGCTGATTCAGTTCAAGGTTTTTTCACACTTCAGATGAAATTCTCTCGGTCATAGCTGGAGGAGACAGCCCGTTTTGTATCAGGATAAGATTTTCTTCCTTCGAAAGCCTAGAAACTAGACGACAAGTGGAAAAAAACAACAGCAGCTTTCAACAATTTTATTTTTTATGCCCCTGCCACAGTAAGGAATTAGGTTTTCTTCAGCTCTTTGTTTTCGCATAAAATGTTTCTGTTTGCTCATGAGCAAGTCTGTATTAGATTGCTGTGAATTTGCATATTTTAATATCACACTGAATGTGTCTCAGCGCTAAGTCTCTTTCTCTCATATGCTGACTGAATGAAATGACTCCCTGCTGCCTCTGCACGCTCCATGATGGTTAGGACAAGTTGCTAAACAGTATGCTGGTTAAGGTTAAGATCTCATTTTCATACATACATAGAGCACAAGTAAAAGGACACGCTTTTAATTCTTTTTGAAGCTTTCAGAGTCTGTAGGGCAAACAGAATTTGCAATTGCCCGAGTGGCATATGTCAAGTGAAGAATGCTAACCATTGATGTGGTCATGTGACTTTTGTCAGAATTTTTTTTTTCAGTCTTGCATCCTTGTAACCACCAATCAAAAGTGTCTACAAGTAACAAACCACCAAAACTCTTAAAATTCAGTCAACAAGTGTATTATACAATTGCACGACACAACCATACACACTCACACACACACACACACACACACACAAACACAACCCCCCCAGACCCCCACAGTCCATTTATACAGTCTGTCAGAAAGACAGCAAAGACCTTCCAGTTCCAGAGCCTTTGTCCCTCTGGCATAAGGGGCTGGTTTGGAAGCTGCAGCTCCTCAGTCCCTCCTCCAGATTGCTCCAGAAAGAGAACACACAAAAACCCACCTGCTTCACACAGCAGGTAGAGCCCCCATTGAAATGCATACATGACATTTATTTCAGGCACAGCAGAGAGAAAGAGCAGTTTCCTTGAAGAAAGAGAGAAGCTGACTTGTCTTGATAGATTTATGGTGGTGTGGCCTTACAAATACTGGCTAAATACAAACATTTTTGTATACGACAACATGAACCTTTTTAACAACTTAAGAACTTCCACATGATTTAAGGGTTCTATACCAAAACTAAGTTTGGTGTATGTTCAACCAGTGATAAGCATGTTTTAAAGTCCTTTGTTTGGTCTCAAGGGATCAAGCACTCAGCTGATCTCACTGACATACAGTGTAGATCATGGCAGTGCCACATCAAGACATCGACTCAATACGAGCTGTGCATACGCACTCCTTTATTTACATATGCTGTAAATATAGGCCATTGATTTCTTTGCTTAATTTGTATTTTAGAATACATTGTGTACATGAATGTTTCATCGTCACCCAAGTTGTTAAGATTTCATTCTAATTCTGGGTTGCTGCCAACATCTATATCAAAAGAATTATGGGCAATCTTCAGAACTCTAATCATTCAAATTAGCATCTTTAATTAGAAACTTGGAAATCTGAAACTGTAACATTGATCATATTGTTAAGTCTGATGAATGAATGAGACTGATTTATTTCATTATTAAATGTAGTTTTTAAGAGGACCTACACAATATTAGGCAAGAGTTTTTAATGTTATGGCTGACTGATGGATGCTGTAAAGTTAAACAACCTTCTGCAGAATACGTTTGTGCTTTACAGAAGATAATAAACCTTAATCAGTGGTATTAGAATCTCTCTTCTAAAATGGGAAGACTGATCAGATACAAATAGCAAGGGTTAAGCATGGTTTGACACATGTCACCAACTTTGCCTCTGTGTTTCAAATATTACTAATAACTCAAATAACTAATAATCACGCTTATTTTAGGAACATACCATATCTGATTAAGGAACATCAAATAGTTTTAGCGAGAGATGAGACATCACAAAACTGGATTGCTTTCCAACATAGCCTGAAAGAAGAAACACCCCTGCAGTAGCACAGATCCTCAAGTTTGCTTTAGATGTCAAAAGGGTGCCTGGATTTATGAGGACTGCTTGCACCCTGTCTCACAAAAAAGGAGCATGTTTGTGACATATTTGTGTCAGAGACCAGAGGGTTGAAGGAGTCACAGACAACTCCCCTTCACTGTAATTGAAATAGATCAGTCAGATGAACAGCTCTTTTGAGAAGAACTTCTTAGGCGGTCGAAAGAAAGTATTGTCAGTGAGTTACAGAGAGAAAGAGCAGCTGTCTTACTTGAAGACAGAGAGAAGCTGAAGGGGCTCCTAGATATTGTAATAATGGATAGACATAGGCTATCTTAATGTCATAGCCTCTCATAGACCCCCCCCTTTCTCTGTGGTTTGCGTGAAGATTCTTAGAGGTGCTTAGAGAATTTTTGGTGCGAAGTTACAGAAGGATTATTGTCTTGAAAGATTTATGGTGGTGTGGCCTTAAAAATACTATGTTCCTTGGTGCCCCCTGCTTCACTTGGTGAATGAGTTAAGTGCAGAGAAGGAATTTCGTGCTTTTCACACTGTGTGCTGTGGTGTGTTTATGTTTGACAAATAGACACTTTACACACTAAAGGATCACCAGTTTCTCTCTGGACAAAGATTAACTGGGAAAGTGTCATGGCCAGTCAATCAAAATCTAAGAATAAATCACAGAAAAATACAAAATCAATAGGGCCGCAACTAGCTCTCTCTCTCTCTCTCTCTCTCTCTCTCTCACACACACACACACACACACACAGACACACACCCACACACACACACTCTTTCTCTCTCTTGTTCTCCTCTGTGTCCTTGAAAGTGATTATTCAGTAGCAAGTTATAAGTCATGAAAAAAAATCTAAACAATTTTCATTGACAAAGCTGAAGCATATTTGACATGGACTGAACATTTTCAGATTACAGAATGAGTGGCATGCCTCATTTTCAGAAGACACTACAGAAAACATCACTGTGATACTGCATGCATAGAAGTACATAGAATCAGCTCTCAGTGATGTACATCCTACATGCTTTTGTTTGCTATCTGGAGCATTTTATTTTTGTAAAATGATTTTTGGTTTGTTTGCAGTGATGCCAATCATGGTGTCATAATGTTCACTCCAGGTAAAATAATGGCATATAAAGCTGCAAAAAAAAAATATTTTGTAATCTGTAACCCTATCACAAATGAAAAGTCTCCAAAATGATGATGAGTGGTTTTAAAAAAATCGATGAATTGGTACAAAATTATCAACAAATTCAGTATTCACTGAATCAATACATTTTTCTTCCTTTATGAATACTTTCTATGTCCTCCGTGTAAAATAAAGCACTTTGGACCTGATGTTAAGGTTTCAGAGCATTAAAGCCATAAAACTCCACTTGTACTTTCAATTATAATTTCAAATTGCAATGTCACAGTTATTTTTATGGATACATCAAGATGCTGAGGAGAGACTCTGAGTGTGATGGGAGGAGGATGTTGAGGAGAGACTGAGTGTGTTGGGAGGAGGATGCTGAGGAGAGACTCTGGGTGTGTTGGGATGCTGAGGAGAGACTCTGAGTGTGTTGGGAGGAGGATGCTGAGGAGAGACTCTGAGTGTGTTGGGAGGAGGATG